>JAVIAB010000102.1:34351107-34585961 GCA_032433765.1 Megaustenia siamemsis | reverse complement strand
TTTGTCTGTCAATTTTTCCGAGTGCTAACACATACTTCTTTGTTCTATTATTCCCTATTATCGCCTCGGAAGTTCCCCATATAATAATATTTATGTATTATTATTTGTACCCAGTATATAAACACTGGGAACTACTATTCGTGCTGTTTCGTCCAATAAATGTTTGTCTACAACACAAGTATTCAGCCCTACTGGGAGATACTTGCATTAATAGGAAAGTACAAATATACAATTTATTTCCGGTCTGTGATCGTTACCCTATGCTATAGTCATTGAGAACGTCATCGTGTAAGACACTACTGCAATAGCCAATTTTTTAGTTGGCTGCGTGGTAGTGTGCCAAGCGTTCGGCTTCTCGTGGCAAGGCGCGGTGCCACTGAATACGGGTTCGATCCCACTTCGGACTATATATTGTTCTTCGTTTTTTTCTATTGTTGTTTGTCTGTCAATTTTTCCGAGTGCTAACACATACTTCTTTGTTCTATTATTCCCTATTATCGCCTCGGAAGTTCCCCATATAATAATTTTATGTATATTATTTGTACCCAGTATATAAACACTGGGAACTACTATTCGTGCTGTTTCGTCCAATAAATGTTTGTCTACAACACAAGTATTCAGCCCTACTGGGAGATACTTGCATTAATAGGAAAGTACAAATATACAATTTATTTCCGGTCTGTGATCGTTACCCTATGCTATAGTCATTGAGAACGTCATCGTGTAAGACACTACTGCAATAGCCAATTTTTTTAGTTGGCTGCGTGGTAGTGTGCCAAGCGTTCGGCTTCTCGTGGCAAGGCGCGGTGCCACTGAGTACGGGTTCGATCCCACTTCGGACTATATATTGTTCTTCGTTTTTTTCTATTGTTGTTTGTCTGTCAATTTTTTCCGAGTGCTAACACATACTTCTTTGTTCTATTATTCCCTATTATCGCCTCGGAAGTTCCCCATATAATAATATTTATGTATTATTATTTGTACCCGATAAAATACATCCTTGTTTAACCCCAGTTTCTATTGGGAAACATTCGCTCAGTCCTTCCTCTGTTCGAACTGCACATGTGTAACCATCATACATGTCTTTGATAATATTTATGATTTTTGATGGTAAACCATATTGCTTCAGAATTTTCCACAAAGAATCTCTATGAATACTATCAAATGCTTTTTTGAAGTCGATGAAGTTAAGTACAAAAGGTTTTTGCTTTTCAATGTGTTCCTCCAATATAAGTCTTAGAGTGAAAATGTGGTCAATACAGCTATTATTTATTATTAGCCTATTACTCTCTTCATAACCATCGGGTGTAGTTTCCACATTGAAGGTTGGTCACCATGAAGCATCATTTTACTCTATCTCTTGTCTTAATGTCAAGATTATTATTAATGGACATTAGACCAGAAAACAGAACCGAAAATTGAAGCCTTTGAAATGTGAATTTATAGAAAAATAGGTAGAATTGGATGGAAAGAAAAGAAAACAAATGATGAAGTTTTAAAACAACTGAAAATAAAAGTGAACTACTAAATACAATTAAGACAAGATAAATGCGATTTTGGGACATGTTAAAAGACACAACAGCCTATTAAAAGTAATATTGGAAGGGAAAATACAAGGTAAAAGAGGCAGACCAAGACTAACATGGACGAGTAACATCAAAAGATGGACATGTCAATCTATGACAGCCTGCACCATCAAAGCAAGAAACAGAGTAGAATGGCGATCCATGGTAGCCAACCTTCGTTGCGGAGAAGGCACTTGATGATGATGATGTTAAGTAATTCATTTTTCATGTTCAACTGATTTAGAATTTCCTTGTTTGTCTTCTTTTCCTTCATCCCAATACCTCAATAGATCCACAGGCTTCAATTATCTGCTCTAGTTTCTTATTTAATGTCGATGTTTCTGTACCACCTCCACACCGCAAAATGAACTCGATCGCATTTCTTCCTGGTGTGGAGTAACAGGTGCCTTGGTCAACCCTAATAAAGCATCATTTGCATGGTTCTCCTTTACAATCATGTCGCTAACACAGAACACCGGTGATACGAGTGGGAGCCGATGAGGTGACAAGGGACAGGTTGATGACGTATCTCGGAGTTAAGTCTGATCGCAGCCTATTTTTTCCAGACCACGTTGACCACGTGATAACAAATCCCGCAAAGGATTAATCGCCTTGAATGTCATGGCAGCTGCCAACATCGAGCAGAGGCTACTTACCCTCCTGTTCCATGGACTAGTCCTCGCACCAGTAGAGTATGCCCTAGCAATACTTACTGTCAGCACAACGCAAATTGACATCATCATCATCATCGAGTGCCGTCTCCGCAACGAAGTTTGGCTACCATGGAGCGCCATTCTGCTCTGTCTCTTGCTTTGATGGTGCAGGTTGTCATAGGCTGATTTGGCCATCTTTTGATGTTACTCGTCCATGTTAGTCTTGGTCTGCCTCTCTTATTTTCCCCTCCAGGATTACTTTTAGTAGGCTGTTGTGTCTTTTAACATGGCCCAAAAATCGCATTTGTCTTGTTTTAATTGTGTTTAGTAGTTCTCTTCTCATTTTTAGTTGTTTTAAGACTTCATCGTTTGTTTTTCTTTTCCTTCCATCAATTCTAATTGATAAGCTGGAGAAAATACAGAATGAAGCCATGCGTATTATCTTGGGGTGTACGAGGGACACTCCCTGTGTAGCAATGAGTTTATCTTCTCGACTTTCCAACTATGGATTTCAGGATCAAGATCCGGAGGGCACAAACATACCTGAATATAAGTGCAGATAAAGAGCATCCATTGCACCACGCGCTCAACACAGGGAAAGGTGCCATGCTAATAAGAGACAAATCATGGGTGGGCCGAGCAGAAGACGTCATCAAACAGGTCTGTAGACTTACCAATATCAACGCTGGCGAGGAGTGGTAGACTTACCAATATCAACGCTGGAGAGGAGTGGTAGACTTACCAATATCAACGCTGGAGAGGAGTGGTAGACTTACCAATATCAACGCTGGAGAGGAGTGGATACAGGTGCCTACGTCATTCAGGGGCAAATTCTCGTGTATTGTCACAATCGACAGGAAAAGCAGGGAACATAATTCAGTCGTGGTCAATGCGGAGGTCAACGGTCTCATCTGGGATAACACCGATGAGAAAGATGCGGTCATCTATACAGACGGATCTGTTATACGACACCAATAGGCAGAATAGTCAAAGAACAGTGGCGCCTACGTTATGACCACGAGTAGCATGACAATGGAGGTGATGGCAGTGGCCAGGGCATTCATCTGGTTAGAGTCACAAGACTACGTCCACGCCTGTATACTAAGTAAATCGATGAGCATGATAAAAAAAAAGTGGAGGCGGGATATATACTCAGACAATGGATAGAGTCACTATCTATCTATCTATTGTCCTTTCGAGCCGAAGACGGTACATAGGGCAGAACCACAATCTCAAAAACAGAAACCTTGCGTGCCAAAATGGCACATATAAAATATATGGCTGTTTCCATAACAATACTTTTACAATGACAGCTTGTCAAGCCATCGATCAATCTCCTTAGTCGCCTCTTACGACATGCCTGGAAGGTCACAGTGTCACTATTCTTTACTTTCCTCATAATGAGGCCCCGGTAACACACAGGAGATAGAGTTACTGCAGAAGTAAAAAATACGTAAGGTCACCTTTGTCTACGTCCCTGGACATGCGGTAGTACAGGGAAATGAAAGAGCGGACAGGTTGGCTAGCTGCGCTATCGTTGAGGACGTCAACCAATGGATCGGGCGGACATTATCAATGCCCTCCAAGATGTGGGAAGAGCACAGGACTTCAACAGCCATGAAGCACATGGAAAGCAGAAAATAAAACCATCCAACCAGCGTGACGTTGTCAACTATAGGAGCTATAGACGGCTGACGTCTCTCCACCCACAACCGCCCCTGCTCGCAAAGCTGAAAACGTCACTCTAGTTGGAGGTTTTCCCGGAATTTCCTTTCAGCTCGCAGGCCTTTGTAAATCTGTAGTTGGGTTTGCCACGGCCATTTATAGTGATTCTGTCACAACTCACAACTTCCGGTCAATTTGAAGCTTTTCAGTAACTTGCTCATGGGTTCTTCAGTGTCTTGGAGACATATAGTTTGCGGTAAGTTGCTCCTCAGCTGGCTTCTCCTGCGCTCTTGTTTCCTAGCGTTTCACATTACCACCACTAAGTGACGTTTTCAACTATCGACGTTATAGACGGCTGACGTCACTCTACCAACAGCCATCCCTGATTGAAAACACTGAAAACGTCACGAACGTTGGTGTTTCCATTTCAGCCCTCAAGCTTACTTCTATAGATGCCGATGGTTTTTCCTAAGGCCTGCGGACTGAGAAGGAAATCCCGAAATCACCCAAATTTTGTGACTGGGAAAAGTGAAAGAATTGTGGGAAGTGTGTATTTGTTATATACCTGATGAAGACTTTTGTCGAAACGCTGTAGTTTGTCTCGTCATCTACTGGTTTAGCTGCGTAATAACTCATATGCCGACCACGAAAAAGGCGGATTGATAAAATTTTAAAAACACCAGCAAAACATAAATAGCTATGGAGGCCAATAGAGGAGCAAAAGACCTTATATGATATCTTACCTGACGCTGAAAAGCAAACGACATGAAAAAGTTGCCTGGTATCAGATCTCCTGCAGATCTTGCAACTGTCTGATGTAGGAAGGAGACTGAAACAGGACCTGTTGCATACCGATGTGAAAACTATGCCACCAATACTCTACAAACAAAACTATGCTACCAACACTCTACAGACAAAACTATGCTACCAACACTCTCCAGACAAAACTATACTACCAACACTCTACAGACACAACTATGCTACCAACATTCTCGAAACAAAACTATGCTACCATCACCCTACAGACAAAACTATGCTACCAACACCCTCTAGACAAAACTATGCTAACAACACTCTCCAGAAAAAAAAAAAACTATACTGCCAACACTCTCCAGACAAAACTATGCTACCAACACTCTCCAGACAAAACTATGCTACCAACACTCTCCAGACAAAACTATGCTACCAACACTCTCCAGACAAAACTATGGTACCAACATTCTCCAGACAAAACTATACTACCAACATTCTCCAGACAAAACTATACTACCAACATTCTCCAGACAAAACTATGCTACCAACATTCTCCAGACAAAACTATAGTACCAACATTCTCCAGACAAAACTAGACTACCAACATTCTCCAGACAAAACTATACTACCAACACTCTCCAGACAAAATTATGCTACCAACATTCTCCAGACAAAACTATGGTACCAACATTCTCCAGACAAAACTATACTACCAACATTCTCCAGACAAAACTATACTACCAACATTCTCCAGACAAAACTATACTACCAACATTCTCCAGACAAAACTATGCTACCAACATTCTCCAGACAAAACTATACTACCAACATTCTCCAGACAAAACTATGCTACCAACATTCTCCAGACAAAACTATACTACCAACATTCTCCAGACAAAACTATGGTACCAACATTCTCCAGACAAAACTGTACTACCAACACCCTCCGGACAAAACTATGCTACCAACACTCTCCGGACAAAACTATACTACCAACACTCTACAGACAAAACTATACTACCAACACTCTACAGACAAACTATGCTACCAACACCCTCCAAACAAAACTATGCTATCAACACCCTCCGGACAAAACTATGCTACCAAAACCCTCCAGACAAAACTATGCTACCAACATTCTCCAGACAAAACTATACTACCAACATTCTCCAGACAAAACTATGCTACCAACATTCTCCAGACAAAACTATGGTACCAACATTCTCCAGACAAAACTATACTACCAACATTCTCCAGACAAAACTATGCTACCAACATTCTCCATACAAAACTATGGTACCAACATTCTCCAGACAAAACTATACTACCAACATTCTCCAGACAAAACTATAGTACCAACATTCTCCAGACAAAACTATACTACCAACATTCTCCAGACAAAGCTATGCTACCAACATTCTCCAGACAAAACTATACTACCAACATTCTCCAGACAAAACTATGCTACCAACATTCTCCAGACAAAACTATGCTACCAACATTCTCCAGACAAAACTATACTACCAACATTCTCCAGACAAAACTATGGTACCAACATTCTCTAGACAAAACTGTACTACCAACACCCTCCAGACAAAACTATGCTACCAACACTCTCCGGACAAAACTATGCTACCAACACTCCCCAGACAAAACTATGTTACCAATATTCTGGAAACAAAACTATGCTGTTAATACTCTCCAGATGAAACTATACTACCAACACCCTCTAGACAAAACTATGCTACCAACGCTCTACAGACAAAACTATGCTACCAACATTCTCCAGACAAAACTATGCTACCAACACCCTCCAGACAAAACTATGCTACCAACATCCTCCAGACAAAACTATACTACCAACACTCTACAGACAAAACTATACTACCAACACTCTACATACAAAACTATGCTACCAACACCCTCCAAACAAAACTATGCTATCAACACCCTCTGGACAAAACTATGCTACCAAAACCCTCCAGACAAAACTATGCTACCAACACCCTCAAGACAAAACTATGCTACCAACACTCTCGAAACAAAACTATGCTACCAACACCCTCTAGACAAAACAATGCTACCAACACCCTCAAGACAAAACGATGCTACCAACACCAGATGGGCTAAGTAACAACATACAAGATCTCTAACCTCCCCATTTTCAAATATTGTATCTTAATCTTAATCCTTCCAGCACCGCTAGACATCGTAGAGGGCTCTTAATGTTTTCCCCCATTCATCTCTATTCTTGGCAAGATGTTCAATCTTATCTAATGAGTCTATGCCTGCTAACTTTGCTTCTCCTATAAGTTCTTTTAGTGTCTCTCTGGGTCTTCCTCTTTTTCTGTATCCTGATGGTTCCCATAGAAGAGCCTGGTTCGGAATGCAACTTAATGTTGTAAGGTTAAAATATTTCACATGCTTGTGCTATGAGATTATCTTTCTCTGCCACTTGCACACTGGTTATAATATTATCACACAACACAAGTTTTGAATTGACACATTGTTTATAAAATCTGCTCAATAAATTTGTCAAAAAGTTATAAAACCATCAGGGGAAAGTCACACAAATGTGCACAAATGCATAAAAATAGGAAGCAGCTGTAAAGCTTAAAATAAAGGTGAAAGTGAAAAAAAAGATAATATGTTGTCTGTCACTTACGTAAAGCTGTAATCATACCACTTTCTCTCTCTCTTTTCATTTCACCTATAAAATCATCATCACAAACATTTTAAATTAATAAAATTGACTATAAAATAGCCTTTCTGGCAAACTCTTCCACATCATTTCCGTGGCATCCACTGTTGACAGATTCCCAACACATATAAATTTGATTGGAGACATGATAGCTCAGTGGTTAGTGAATTGGATTACAAAGGACAAGAGGTCAGGTTCGATCCAAGTCCACCGTAATATCGTAATATCAACCACACTACCTCAAAAATCATGTGTCAAAGGTCTATAAAAAATATAGTCACTAACACCATATTCCCTATACACCACTTGGCGTGACGAGGCTCTTTACTTTTTTTTATTTTAAACACATTTGATTACTGCACATTTCCCTTAATACAACCTTATAAGAATCAAGACAATCATAGCCCTCTGATAAACAAATCTGCTTCTATTTAGATGTACTGTTCAGCTGCCTTCGTGATCCATTGCTACTTCTTCTTCTTTCCTTCCTCATCTGCCTTTCAGCGTCGAGGGGAGATATAATTTGCGGTCTTTTGCTCTTCTGTTCACCTCTGCTGCTGTTATGTTTCCTAGTGCTTCTAATATTCCATCGATCTATCTTTTTCATGGTCGACCCTTGGGTCTGGTGTTCTCACAACGTTTGTTGAAGGCTCGTTGTGTTGTGTTTTGATATTTCTGCCTTGTCACGTGGCCAAACCATTTTATCTGTTATTTCTTTATATATTCTATGGCGGGGGCTATTCCTAGCTTTTTTTTTTTTCAGTTCTTCATTTCTGATCTTATCTCTTAGACTGTTTCCTGTCATTCATCTAACACATTTCATCTCAGTAGAGGTTATTTTTTGTTATTGTTCTTGCATCTAGGGTCCAGGTCTGGCATTGGTAGCACAACGTTGGGATGAAGATCCATTGCTACAGAAACAGAAATATCGACTCTTAAATTGAAATGACTATCTCCTAAATAGCAAGGAAAAAAATAAATTCATTGGAAACAAAATGCTACAGAAAATCCTTCATAACCTTGGATAATGAAAAAGAGCAATGAAGACATACTAAATTATTAAAATATTAAAAAGAACTGGCTTATAAACAACATTCTGCAGAGGAAATAAAAATACTATGGTCATGTCAAAAGATACAGTGGGCTGGAAAGAACAATAGTGGAAGGCATGATTCCTGGTCAACGCATTAGGGACAGACCAAGTAGAATGTGGTTTCAAGACATCAAGGAGACCTTGAACATGACAACAGAAGAAGTGGGAGATCTGGTTATAGGCAGAGATTCTTTTAGATGAGCTGTGGTGAATGCAACGTTCTGCAAAGGACATATAACCTGTTGATGAAATAATCAGATGAGCTGTGGTGAATGCAATGTTCTGCAAAGGACATATAACCTGTTGATGATATAGAAATGACAAATTCTAATCAGGATCTAGCATTGTTTAAACTTTTGGCTCTGTATACTAAGGACTGAATTCAAGACTTGCATAGAAGTAAGAGAGATGACAAAGCATCCAAAAATATCATTTATAATCAAGAGATGAAGGTAGTTAGTTATATGTTGGCATGTGGTGAATAGAGTAAACAACATGAGAATCTCAAAGCAGACTTTTAAATAGGAAGTGGAGGATAAAAGAAAAAGAGACCAACCTAGAGAAACACCAAAAAGAACTCTGAGGCAAGAAACAAAAACAGCAGGCATAAACTCCTTTACCAAGACTGAGCAACTCGCCCAGAACAGTGACATGTGGCGAGATACAATACAGGTCCTGTGCAGGGTCTAACACTTGATAGCAAAGATTATCAGAAAATCTAGAATTTCTGCCTTACGTGCCATCTTTGACTCGAAAGAACAATGGATAGATGTACTGTTTGATGTATCTACATTACCATGTCAATACCGTACAGTGGACATGGACAGCCTTTGGAAGACACAAGTGTAAAATCACATAATGCAAAATTAGATGCATAAAGAATTTTGAAAACAAAACAAGGAATGACAGAATGAAACTGATAAAATGTGTTAGCACAGTTCCAGTAGATGATTATACTGGACATCAACAAATTAAATAATTTGAGTATCATGCCAGGATGAAACTGAGAAAATGTGTTAGGACAGTTCCAGTAGATGATTATACTGGACATCAACAAATTAAATAATTTGAGCATCATGCCAGGATGAAACCCAATCGATCTGCAGCACAGCCTACTACATACAAAACACGACCCTCAAAAAAAAAGGGAGGAATGAAGGAGAAAAAAGAAAGTAAAAAAAAGATAGAAGGAAATAAGAAAGAAAGAAGGAAGGAAGGAAAAAGAAAGAGAAAGAAAGAAGGAAGGAAGGAAGGAAGGAAGGACACAAGAAAGAAAAAAGACAGAAAAAAGAAAGAAAGAAAAACATAAGCAGCTACATAAATATTCTTCTTCTTCTACGATCATGACTCTTTCAGAGTAGGATTCGGGACTCTCATGAATGGCAGCTGTCTGCTTAAGTGATACATAGATATGTACATATAATCCCTCATTTAAAAATAGATGTATTCATGAAACTAGAAAAAAACTATTGCTTGATACAAATTCTACTGATATATCCAAGACTTATTGGCAAGTTCATAATTAATGAGCTCATCATTTGTGAACCACAGAGCAATCTCTCTTTCGGCTGCCTCCACTGAATCGCTGCCATGACAAGCCGTGCTGTAGAGCAAATCAAATAATTAAATAGAAAATACTAAAAATGTAGTCAATAACAACACCATATAATGTATTTTATAATTTTTTTTTTTACTGGTTTAACTCTTTCCATACGTTTCGATGCACGGTGAGTCATGCTGATTTCAGCCGTTTACGTTTCGCCGCATAGTGCGCCACTCTCAATTTAATTAGTGTGAACCATCATCAAACCATATTCATTTTACATCTTTTTTATCATCTTGGTATTGGTGAAATCTAATACCTTGTTACCCTATCTAAAAATTCATATATAATATGTTATATGTTAGATAAATATAAATATGTTGATTGATTCTTAAAACCATGAAAAATTTTGTCTCTGAAATCTCGTTCCATTGCGTTGATAAAAAGCTTCTCCACAAAAAGAGCTAAGGCTGAGTGGTTAGTGCATTTGCTTCCTGATCTGAAAGGTCCTGGTTCAATTCCCACAAGTGGTAGATTCTATTTTGGACTGACAAGTCTCTGGGTTTCACCCAATCTCTAAAAATGTGTACCAGAGATTTTTTCTGGTAAAGGCGGCCTGGCGTGACATCGACCACATCACACGAAAATGTGCCACAGTCATTGAAAAATATTGTCACTAACACCATATTCCACATACGCTTATATATATACACACACACACACACATATATATATATATATATATATAAATATATAATGTTACCATTTAATTGCTTTCATTTTTATTTATTGCTTTTAATTTTCTCATTTGTAAAACTTTAAAAATGAAATTAGAACATTTTCTATCTATTTGTTTTGTATTTACATTGGAAGTCTATTTTGGTAGAAGCATAAAAAATTATCCTCGAATGTCATCCTTTTAAGTAAAGATGAAAACATCCACACGCTGACACACACATAAATTAAAAGGAATGATCATTTAGCAAATGCAGGAGAAGAAGTGATAACAATTCTAAAATGTTTAATCTTTTGAAATAAAACACAAATATTTACAATTTAATGTCGTTGCACAGATCTCCTCGTATGGTTCCAAGCTGGCAGTCCATGGGATCAGTTACACCAATCATTGTTCTGCATGTTTTCACAGCACTTTTACCCTCCCAAACCTTAAAAGTTGATTATAAGAAGGCCAGAGTTGAATATGATTGCCAAAATGTTCAAGAAGAAATCAAATGTTCAATAATTGTAAACAACTATCTATCTATTGACCTTTTGAGCCATAGCCGGCCCATAGGGCATAGACCCAGATACTCTTTCTCTTTTCTAAATTTTTTTGGGGACTGGTTGGTCCCGAGGCAAGACGCCGGCCTCGAGACAGAGAGACATTGTGGGTTCAAATCCTGGCTAGGATTTTAATTTATGATTTCTCTCTGCGGCAACCACCCCTGGTCTTAGCAGCGAGGCCCGGCTTGAAACATCAATTACTCATCGACGGGAAAAATATGAGTACTTTCGAAGTTGGAGTTATCTGCTTGTGCAGCGAGGGACCCCTGTGCACATGGCTGCCAGGGAAAAATGGATTAACACGCAAAATTCAGTTCCTAGTCTCTAGGGACTCCATCAGAGGTAAAAGCAGGCGAACGAAACCAAAAAAAAAATCTAAATTTCTATTTTAGCAGTTTTCAATCCTTCTAAAGATATTTTATGAAATCTTGCCATTTGTTAATGAAACAAAAACAATCATAGTAAGATTTCTAAAAATGTCCCATAACATCTGCTGTAAGAGACTGAAGTTTAGTTTAGTCAACAGATCAACTTCAATGCACAATGGACAACTCTACAGCGCTCAGATCTCCTCATATAGTCAACAGATCAACTTCAATGCACAACTCTACAGTGCTCAGATCTCATATAGTCAACAGATCAACTTCAATGCACAACTCTACAGCGCTCAGATCTCCTCATATAGTCAACAGATCAACTTCAATGCACAATGGACAACTCTACAGCGCTCAGATCTCCTCATATAGTCAACAGATCAACTTCAATGCACAATGGACAACTCTACAGCGCTCAGATCTCCTCATATAGTCAACAGATCAACTTCAATGCACAACTCTACAGTGCTCAGATCTCCTCATATAGTCAACAGATCAACTTCAATGCACAACTCTACAGTGCTCAGATCTCCTCATATAGTCAACAGATCAACTTCAATGCACAACTCTACAGTGCTCAGATCTCCTCATATAGTCAACAGATCAACTTCAATGCACAACTCTACAGCGTTCAGATCTCCTCATATAGTCAACAGATCAACTTCAATGCACAACTCTACAGCATTCAGATCTCCTCATATAGTCAACAGATCAACTTCAATGCACAACTCTACAGCATTCAGATCTCCTCATATAGTCAACAGATCAACTTCAATGCACAACTCTACAGCGTTCAGATCTCCTCATATAGTCAACAGATCAACTTCAATGCACAACTCTACAGCATTCAGATCTCCTCATATAGTCAACAGATCAACTTCAATGCACAACTCTACAGCATTCAGATCTCCTCATACAGTCAACAGATCAACTTCAATGCACAACTCTACAGCGTTCAGATCTCCTCATATAGTCAACAGATCAACTTCAATGCACAACTCTACAGCGTTCAGATCTCCTCATATAGTCAACAGATCAACTTCAATGCACAACTCTACAGCGCTCAGATCTCCTCATATAGTCAACAGATCAACTTCAATGCACAACTCTACAGCGCTCAGATCTGCTCATATAGTCAACAGACTTGACCACACTTGAACACCTTGACTCCATGTCAGCACCTTCACTCCATGTCAGCATTTCTTTTAAATTCTCTCATTACTGAAATTTGTTTAGTTATGACAAAGAATTCCTCATTACCTGTATTTCTATGCAATCTCATTCCTCCATATTCTACATAAACACTCGAAACATAAACACTCGAAAACACACACTGATAGAGTAATTACTTGATTTATTGATTGACATATTCAGCTTCTAACATAATCTTCATCTCTGTTTGTTCTAGCATACCACTTCTGCAAGCTAAATTCTGAAAAAGACACCTACCATTGTAAAAATAGGTCCTGAACTCATAAGATCTACCATACGACCAAAGTACGGTCTGTTTACCAAGTCCTTGTAATGTGTGCATATGAGTTCCTTTGATGCCTACAAATATATATTTATAAATTTGTTGTTAAGAATGTTATTAAAAAATTATTAGAAATTTATGATAAGAATTATATACAAATAACATGTTCTGTACTTTAAGAAAATGAACAAAGTTTAAATTTATTTACCTTCATTCTTCTTCTTCTCTCCTTCCTCATTTGCCTTTCAGCACGAGAGAAGATATAATTTACAGTCTTTTGCTGTTCTGTTGGCCTCTGTTGCTGTGTTTCCTAGTATTTCTAATATTCCATCAATCCATCTTTTGCTCTTCTGTTGGTCTCTGTTCTATCTATCTGTTGACCTTTCGAGCCGTTGCTGGCCTATAGGGCGTAAACCAAGATACACCTTCTCATATCTGAATTTTTGTTCTAGCAGTTTTCTTTTAAAGATATTTTATCAAATCTTGCCATTTGTCTCTGTTCTGTGCAAGCAGCTCTATCTCATTGAGGGAGCCGACTCCTGCTGCTCTTGCCTCTCTCATCAATGTTCTTCTCAGTGTCTCCCTGGGTCTTCCTCTTTTTCTCTTACCTGTTGTTTCCCATATGAGGGCCTGCTTTGCTATTCGGTTATTATCTCTTCTCATCACATGTCCAACATATGACCATCGTCTTTTCTTTATTACTGAAGATATTAGTGGTTGATTGGCGATTTCTCTAATTTCCTGGTCTCTGTTGCTGTTATGTTTTTATACATTTAATATTCCTTCAATCCATTTTGTCCATGGTCAGCCCTGGAGTCTGGTGTTCTCAGAATGTTTATTAAAAGCTCGTTGTGTTGTGTTTTGGTCTTTCTGTTTTATCATGTGGCCAAACCATTTTATCTGTCTTGAACTGCATTCATGCAGAGCTGGAAAAACAAAAACTAGACACACAAGGTAAAACAAAACATCATTTACAAAACAATTTATTGCAAGAAATTGAATAAGTAAATAAGGAGATGTTTAAATACCTGTAAAAACAAATTTAAAACAAATTAGGATACATGAAAACAGTTTTTAAAAAGCTAATAATATAACAATGTTAATAGGTAATGCAGCTATCCATGAAAACAACCAAACAAAACAATTACATTTCAAAGAAAGTAGCCAAAAGCAAGAATGCATTTCCTAAACTTCAAGCAACTGGTAAAACATAGCAATGAAAACAGTCAACAAAACTTTAAAAATTACAACAAAAACAGTAAACATGACAATAAAAACTGCCACCAAAACTTAACAATTTAAACACTAACTGATAATTAATATAATAATGAAAACACTCAACAAGACTTAACATTACAATGAAAAATGTCAAACAAAACAAAACTTAAAATAACAATGAAAACATTCAGCAAAATTTAGGAATGAAAACAGTCAAGAAAACTTTATGTAACAATAAAAACAGTCAACACAACTTAACGTAATAATAAAACAGTCAACAAAACTTAACGTAATAATAAAAACAGTCAACAAAACTTAACGTAATAATAAAAACAGTCAACAAAACTTAACGTAATAATAAAAACAGTCAACAAAACTTAACATAACAATAAAAAGTCAACAAAACTTAACGTACCAATAATAACAGTCAAGAAAACTTAACATAACAATAAAAAGTCAACAAAACTTAACGTAACAATAAAAACTGTCAACAAAACTTAACGTAACAATAAAAACAGTCAATAAAACTTAACGTAACAATAAAAAGTCAACAAAACTTAACGTACCAATAATAACAGTCAAGAAAACTTAACGTAACAATAATAACAGTCAACAAAACTTAACGTAACAATAAAAGCAGTCAAGAAAACTTAACATAACAATAAAAAGTCAACAAAACTTAACATAACAATAAAAACTGTCAACAAAACTTAACGTAACAATAAAAGCAGTCAAGAAAACTTAACATAACAATAAAAAGTCAACAAAATTTAACATAACAATAAAAACTGTCAACAAAACTTAACGTAACAAAGAAAACAGTCAACTATAACAACTAAATATATTAGTTAGGTTAGAGCTTTGCTTCACATTGAGATTATATAGTTATATATATATATATATATATATATATATATATATATATATATATATATATATATATATACATAATTTATAAGCTACAAATAACTCAACTGTACATTTCGAACATTAAAATAATATTGTTGTTGTTGTTGCGTTCGCCAGCTTTCAACTCCGACGAAGTCCCTAGAGACCAGGAACTGAGTTTTGCGTGTTAATCCATTTTTCCCTGGCAGCCGCGTGTACATGGGTCCCTCGCCGCACAGGCAGATAACTCCGACTTCGGAGGTACTAATGTTTTTTTTCCGTCGATGAGTAATTGAGGTTTCAAGCCGGGCCTCGCTGCTGAGACCAGAGGTGGTTGTCGCAGAGAGAAATCACAAATAAAAATCACAACCAGTGCATCCGAGATTTTAACTCACAAACTCTCTGTCCCGAGGCCGGCGTCTTGCCTCGAGACTAACCAGTCCCCCATGGACTTGGAATATGAGGAAACTGCAACAAGGAACACTTTTCATGCATAGCCTGCAATGGTTCCTGTCGCCTATCCACCATATACCAGAAGTTCACGTCCTCCCGAAAGTGATGATCGTCATATTTCTCTAAAAATGTATAGCGCTTGATGATGCCAGGCCATCGCTGCCGACTCCAATTTCGAACATATTCGCACATCAAACAACAGACCGCAAGATTAGCGTACGGTTGGTCTAAGGGATCCACGATGGGCCATTAACAATTAATTTTAAAAATAATATAACAATAATAATATTTACAGCAGTAATATGCTGGCCATAAACATTATGATATGAAACATGTTAAACTAAAATAAACCTACCCACAAGAACTTGGCAGCAACCAATTTAAAGCCACGGTCTTCAAACCGCTTAATAATGTCCCCGATAAATCCTCTCTGAACCCCATCAGGTTTCACAGCAATGAATGTCCGTTCTGCGTTAGGATCTTCCATATCAGATCATAATATCATAAATAAATACAAATTAATTATTAATTATAAGCCCGAACAGGTTTAGGAATTATTGTTAAAAATTTAAATTCAAAGGGCTACAAATTAACAATCTCTTGGAATTTGAACCTACAGTCTACAGTGAGATAAAGAGCGATGTTCTACTTTCGATTTCAAGCAAGTTTCGTTTTAATTTCCAGGAAATTATTCACCATTTTGAGCTTCGGCCAATGAATGTGAATCATGGACAATAGGACAACAGATAAGAAAATCATTAGTCTGTAGAAAAGTGGTTTTACAGAAGAGTGTTGAAAGAGGCCAAAGCAAAAAAAAAAAAAAAAAAGAGAGAGAGAGAGAACTAATTTCCACAATCAGGATAAAACATTCAAACAATCATCATCGTTTTTTTTTTTTTTTGGCCATGTAATGATAAGGGAACAGCTGGAAATTGAATAATATTCTGAATATATCGTGGCAACTGGGACACTAGTTCTAGTTGAATGTCATGCATACTGGATCATTGTTAATTGCCATCATTTAAAAACAAACTAATTTCCTACAATATGCACACAACTTAGATGCACATTTATTTATGACCGTAATTTTAATTTGCGCCGTGTTGCTATCCGTCATAAATAGAAAGTCAGACTCGAATACCTCGTGTCGACGGCATTGGAAAAGCCACCGTTATTCTCTGCCTATAAGCTACCCTCCCCTTCCTCCAAGTATACTCCAAAATAGGACAATGCCATGAAGATGGGTTTCAGACAGATGGACATCCGTCACAACCGCTTAGCACTGATATGTTAGTTGATTTGCTATATATCTCATTTCAGAAATACAAAATGTATATGCTTTGTCTATTGTACATTCAAGTTGATTCCATAAATTTATATCTTAAATGGTGAGAGAATTGGAGGCTCAAAAATGGAATATTTCAAAACAGAACGTGTGTGAAAAATTGACATAAATAAATAAATATATATATATATATATATATATATATATATACATGTATATATATATATATAACAATTATTATTGTGTTAAAACATCATTCATGCACAAATTAATGAAGCCAGAGGTTTAGAGCCTCGGTGGCTGAGTAGTTAGTGTGCTCATTGCCTGATTAGAAAGGTCAAAGTTCAATAACTAGAAGTGGGTGTTTTCGGACCGACCAGGCTCCAATCTTCATCCTGTCTCTGTAAATGGGTACCAGATTTTTTTCAAGAAGTAAAGGCGGCCTGGAGTGACACCGACCACCTCACCAAACAATTTGCGTGGTCATGGAAAAATAAGGTCATTAACACCATTTTCCACATACGCCTAGCAAGACAGGGAAGTGGACCTTTACTTTGGCTCGTTAGCTTGACTAGAAGCTTCACTTGTGTGTGTCTGATGTCACACATTGAAACCACTCCCATCAAATATCAATTTGTGAATGAGCAAATTGTTGTAGACTCAGGTCATCTTCACTTGTGTGTGTTTGGTGTCACACACTGAAACAACTCCCATCAAATATCAATTTGTGAATGAGCAAATTGTTGTAGACTCAGGTCATCTTCACTTGTGTGTGTTTGGTGTCACACACTGAAACCACTCCCATCAAATATCAATTTGTGAATGAGCAAATTGTTATAGACTCAGGTCATCTTCACTTGTGTGTGTTTGGTGTCACACACTGAAACCACTCCCATCAAATATCAATTTGTGAATGAGCAAATTGTTGTAGACTCAGGTCATCTTCACTTGTGTGTGTTTGGTGTCACACACTGAAACCACTCCCATCAAATATCAATTTGTGAATGAGCAAATTGTTGTAGACTCAGGTCAGTTTCACTTGTGTGTGTTTGGTGTCACACACTGAAACAACTCCCATCACATATCAATTTGTGAATGAGCAAATTGTTGTAGACTCAGGTCATCTTCACTTATTAATGTTGCAAAATGCCAATTTAAGATTTAAACAAGCTGCTGTGCCGCAGATTTGACTTTAAAACGGAGTCACAGTTTCTATAATTGTCTGTCTACTCTGTTTCTGTTTCAAGCAATCATTCAAGACATCACACTTGTCCACAATACACAGTCTCTATAATTGTTTGTCTACTCTGTTTCTGTTTCAAGCAATCATTCAAGACATCACACGTGTCCACAATACACAGTCTCTATAATTGTTTGTCTACTCTGTTTCTGTTTCAAGCAATCATTCAAGACATCACACTTGTCCACAATACACAGTCTCTATAATTGTTTGTCTACTCTGTTTCTGTTTCAAGCAATCATTCAAGACATCACACTTGTCCACAATACACAGTCTCTATAATTGTTTGTCTACTCTGTTTCTGTTTCAAGCAATCATTCAAGACATCACACTTGTCCACAATACACAGTCTCTATAATTGTTTGTCTACTCTGTTTCTGCTTCAAGCAATCATTCAAGACATCACACTTGTCCACAATACACAGTCTCTATAATTGTTTGTCTACTCTGTTTCTGTTTCAAGCAATCATTCAAGACATCACACTTGTCCACAATACACAGTCTCTATAATTGTTTGTCTACTCTGTTTCTGCTTCAAGCAATCATTCAAGACATCACACTTGTCCACAATACACAGTCTCTATAATTGTTTGTCTACTCTGTTTCTGTTTCAAGCAATCATTCAAGACATCACACTTGTCCACAATACACAGTCTCTATAATTGTTTGTCTACTCTGTTTCTGTTTCAAGCAATCATTCAAGACATCACACGTGTCCACAATACACAGTTTCTATAATTGTCTGTCTACTCTGTTTCTGTTTCAAGTAATCATTCAAGACATCACACTTGTCCACAATACTTTACTTTTTTTTTATATACCTATTTAAAATCACAACACTTATTTTAAAACAAGCACTTTTTTAATATGAAAAGATATATATATATATATATTAACATTTTTTATTTTAAGTAATTATAGAAAGTTATATATAATTAAATACATACTATAATGACATCGCTGAATTATATACATCATCATCATCATCATGTGCCATACCGGTTGGCGGATACAGTGCATCGTATCAGTTCTGGTGTGTCCGTGTTAATCATGTCTCATGATATCTTTATGTGTGTATGTGTTTAGTCATATCTCGTATTTTAGTGTGTATCTGTGTTAGTCATGTGTCATATCTTTGTGTGTGCATGTCTATGTCAGTCATATCTAATATCTTTATGTGCATGTTTATGTTAGTCATGTGTCATATATCTTGATGTGTATCAGTGTTAAAATGCTGGCTGAAATCGGATGCACTGGGCCACTGGCGCAGAACACAGTGTAACGTTTTAACGGGTGTTCAATCAGAGTGGATCTGGCAGACTCTAATTGTGATGTTCTGTCTGTGGGGGCGATCAACACACTTAGCCTGACAGCTGACTTCATGTGAGGGTCTGGAATCCTACTCTGATTGAGTCCTGATCGCAGAGAGAGAGAGAGAGAGAGAGAGAGAGAGAGAGAGAGAGAGAGAAAGATAGAGAGAGATAGAGAGAGAGTATCAGTTCTGTTGTTGACTGTTTTCCATGCCATGACACCAAGCTATCCAGTATTTTCTCTCTTTGTCGTCCGCGATCTCTCTTTCCTTTTATTCTGCCAGTTGTAACCAAGTATTCCAGCTTTCCGCTTCTCATGATGTGCCCGTAAAATGTTGATTGCTTCTTTCTGATGTTTTTTAAGAGCTCCTTTTTTGTGTTGGCCTCTTTGAGAACTTCCTCTTTGGTCTTTTTAGCTGTCCAGGGAACTTTCAACATTCTTCTGAGAAATCCCATCTCTGTGGCCTTTAATTGTCTTTTCATTTGTTTGTCTACTGTCCATGATTCGCTTCCATAGGTCAGAATTGGTTCTATATAGCACCGATGAAATCTCTTTCTCATTTTTATTGACATAGATTTGTTGCATAATATATTTTTCATTTTCTGAAATGCTATTTTGGCCTGAGCTATTCTGCTTTTTATTTCTGTGGTGCATCTCCCATCTGATGTTATTATTGTGCCCAAGTATTTGAAACGTTGCACTTGTTTCAGATTTGTCTTGTTTATTTTTATGCTGCATGATGGTGGTGATTGTTTCTTCGATATAACCATTACTTCTGTTTTCTTACTATTCAGACTGAGACCTTTCTTGATGCTTTCCTCTACTATTATGTCTATCATTTCTTGTAGTTCATTCTCTGTCTCTGCTATTAAGACTGAGTCATCCGCATATCGTAAATTATTTATGTTGTGACCGTTGACTTCAATTCCTTTTTGTCTACTATTGATCTCATAATATATTCGCTGTAAAGTGAAAACAAAACCGGTGACAGAACACAGCCTTGTCTGACTGGAATTATATGCAATAGTCTTTATAATATTTACCGAAGCACATTAATAATGCTAGCTCTTTGAATGCTGGGTGTGAGAATTTAATAAATAAATACAACACTACTATTAGTTATTTTGCATTTGGGTAAAGCTAGAGAAATGATATGGCCAGTACCAAGCAAACTTCCCGCACGGGGCGTGGATATTACGTCAAGAATGCAAACTTTGCTTTCGTTTAACAAACACAGAGATGTCATGAGAGCGGAAATTATTGATTAAACAACAGACGATATTTTCAAGATAGAGAATTCTAGTAAATGATATAGAGATCATACATATTTTCAGACGAAAATAAAATAAATTCCCAGGGAAAACGAGCCATGCCAAAGAGAGTGCCAAGTGCAGGAAAGAAGACAAGGCTAACTACTCAAGCTGTACAGAACATTTCAGAAGAACGACCGAGAACAGAGCAGGTCTAGATGTTTCCAAAGTCGTCAGCTAAGTGGGAACTCATAACAGACGATATTGACATAGACGAGAAGCACAAGAAAGGCACATTGATGGCTAAAATCAGCGGTCCAAACATAGACGAGAAGCACAAGAAAGGCACATTGATGGCTAATATCAGCGGTCCAGAAATAGACGAGAAGCACAAAAAAGACACATTGATGGCTAATATCAGCGGTCCAGAAATAGACGAGAAGCACAAGACAGACACATTGATGGCTAATATCAGCGGTCCAGACATAGACGAGAAGCACAAGACAGACACATTGATGGCTAATATCAGCGGTCCAGACATAGACGAGAAGCACAAGACAGACACATTGATGGCTAATATCAGCGGTCCAGACATAGACGAGAAGCACAAGACAGACACATTGATGGCTAATATCAGCGGTCCAGACATAGACGAGAAGCACAAGACAGACACATTGATGGCTAATATCAGCGGTCCAGACATAGACGAGAAGCACAAGAAAGGCACATTGATGGCTAAAATCAGCGGTCCAAACATAGATGAGAAGCACAAGAAAGGCACATTGATGGCTAATATCAGCGGTCCAGAAATAGACGAGAAGCACAAGAAAGACACATTGATGGCTAATATCAGCGGTCCAGAAATAGACGAGAAGCACAAGACAGACACATTGATGGCTAATATCAGCGGTCCAGACATAGACGAGAAGCTCAAGAAAGACACATTGATGGCTAATATCAGCGGTTCAGATATAGACGAGAAGCACAAGAAAGGCACATTGATGGTTAATATCAGCGGACCAGACATAGACGAGAAGCACAAGAAAGGCACATTGATGGCTAATATCAGCGGACCAGACATAGACGAGAAGCACAAGAAAGACCACTCTTTGAAAAAATCGGGTAAGACGCATCCATAAGGGGCATATTTATACAAGTAAGGGGAGAACAAAAGCTGACCACCTAAGCAAACGACACTATCTTCT
This sequence comes from Megaustenia siamemsis, assembly GCA_032433765.1. Taxonomy (NCBI): domain Eukaryota; kingdom Metazoa; phylum Mollusca; class Gastropoda; order Stylommatophora; family Ariophantidae; genus Megaustenia; species Megaustenia siamemsis. The sequence continues at coordinate 34,564,006 of JAVIAB010000102.1, read as the reverse complement.
TCCCACCAAGAGAAAGATCCACTCAGAACATATTAGAGACGTTCAAAGATTTCAGTCAGAGCAGTGAAGCCAAACTGAGCGTCCAGAAAACAACCATAATGACGATCGGCAAATGGATATACAAGGCAGACTTCCCCTTTCGGCCTGACATCAACATATAACATTAACATAACATATAACAAATAACGTCGACAAATAACATCATTATATCACATATAACAAATAACGTCGACAAATAACATCATTATATCACATATAACAAATAACGTCGACAAATAACATCATTATATCACATATAACAAATAACGTCGACAAATAACATCATTATATCACATATAACAAATAACGTCGACAAATAACATCATTATATCACATATAACAAATAACGTCAACATATAATAAATAACGTTGACAAATACTAATAGACCAGCATATCTGGAAGTGCTCAAATCCCCTCCTCAGCAAGTTCCGCAGCGTCCAGCGACTGACGACTCCAGTTCTGTTTTGGTTGTTTTATACGCCCACTAAGTTTCTCATTTCTGGCTGTGCCCATCTTAACACCCATCTTTTTCATCCGAAGAAGTGATGTGGACTCATGGTTGTCGAAGTCAAGTGCTCTTCCCACATCTTGGAGGGCATTGATGATGTCTGCCCGACCCATTAGTTGATTGTCGTCATTGACAGAGCTTGTAGCCAACTTGACCACTTTTTCATTTCCCCGTACTCCCGCATGTTCAGGGACGTAGACAATGGTGACCTTATGTATTCTGCAATTTCACAAATATTTTCACTGCACAGAAACTTTATTTAGTCTCGTTTCCTTATTTTAGCCGGAAGTTGCCTCCCTGTAAATTATAGAAGATAACTTTAAGTAACTGAAAGCGATATTTTTAAATATTTATATTCTTACCAGATCTTAAAAGAGAATATATTTCTTTTATTTTGGGTTTTGTTTGAAATATTTGTCTTTATATTGTAACTTATAAAAATATCATAGAATTTATGAAATTTTATATTTACAAAGTAATATGCAACAGATAAACTATTTGATCAGTATGATTGATGCAACTGTTGCACCAAGCACTTCATCTGCAAAGCCATATCTATGGAATGTTCATCTGACATTGTTCTTGAATGATGTCCAGGATAATGAGACATCAGAATTGTGTGGCGGCGGCTACAGGAGGGGAGCGGAGAACATCATCAATTGTGTTTTTACTAACTACAGGTCATGTGGCTTCTGTTGGATTGGAAATGATAACTTACCACCACTGTGTGTCTATATGTTTGGAATTGGAGTCATCAACGATGGCCTAACATCATCAGGTGCTACGACGATCATCATTTTCGGGAGGACGTGAACTCCCATGGTGTATGGTGGATAGGCGGCAGGAACCATCGAAGGCTATGTCTGAAAAGTGTTCCTTCTTGCAGTTTCCTCATATTCCAAGTCCGGCTTGTTGCGGGAGCTACTGAGTTAAGTGTTCTGTGCACACCGTGAGCTGTGTGTCTCATCCGTTTTGATCCTGCTTCGATATCCCGCTTGTTTGCGATGAATGATGATATCGTATGACGGGGAACAGTTGGCTGTGTTCACTTTCTGCGCGGTTTCGCCTTATGTCTTTTGGCGTGTGCTGAGACTGCTGCGATGGGGACTACAGTTACCTTTCTTTGTTTGGGAGATGAGTTGGTAATTCGGATGATTCCACTGGCACGGGCGGTTGAGCAATTATGGATTTTAATTCGTTTGCTGTGAGACCGAGGCCTTCCATAACCAATAACAATAATAACAGATAAACTGTTGATATAATTTACACTTTTAAGTATTACATATAATTATTTGGAAATCATGTCATGTGTTGCTTCCCCTGCAAAAGAAAGCAGATAACTTAAAAAGATCTAAGAATAATAAAGAACATCTCTCTCTGCGATCAGGACTCAATCAGAGTAGGATTCCAGACTCTCGCATGAAGTCAGCTGTCAGGTTAAGTGTGTTGATCGCCCCCACAGACAGAACATCACAATTAGAGTCCGCCAGATCCACTCTGATTGAACACCCGTTAAAACGTTGCACTGTGTTCTGCGCCAGTGGCCTAGTGCATCCGATTTCAGCCAGCATTTTATTCAGGTTTGCTTTCCTTAGCCTTTGATTGTCCCCAATCTTCCTGCAAGGCAGCAGGTTGTCTTTTCTGTAGGGGGATTCTGCCCTTAGATGGTCTGCCCTCCCAGGTTTACGAGCACCATCTGCCCGAGTCACTAGAGGTGACTAACACAGACATGCACACACAAAGATAGGAGATGTGACCAACACAGACATGCACACAGCGATACGAGGCATGACTAACACCGACACACATCAAGATATATGACACATGACTAACAAAGACATGCACATAGATATGAGATATGACTGACATAGACATGCACACACAAAGATATATATATATATATATATATATATATATATATATATATATATATATATATATATATATATATATATATATATATATATCTACGATCAGGACTCAATCAGAGTAGGATTCCAGACTCTCACATAAGTCAGCTGTCAGGTTAAGTGTGTTGATCGCCCCCACAGACAGAACATCACATTTAGAGTCTGCCAGATCCACTCTGATTGAACACCCGTTAAAACGTTGCACTGTGTTCTGCGCCAGTGGCCTAGTGCATCCGATTTCAGCCAGCATTTTATTCAGGTTCGCTTTCCTTAGCCGTTGATTGTCCCCAATCTTCCTGCAAGGCAGCAGATTGTCTTTTCTGTAGGGGGATTCTGCCCTTAGATGGTCTGCCCTCCCAGGTTTACGAGCACCATCTGCCCGAGTCGCTAGAGGTGACTAACACAGACATGTACACAGCGATACGAGACATGACTAACACCGACACACATCAAGATATACGACACATGAATAACATAGACATGCACATAAATATATGAGATATGACTGGCATAGACATGCACATAAATATATGAGATATGACTGGCATAGACATGCACATAAATATATGAGATATGACTGGCATAGACATGCACACACAAAAATATGACACATACCTAACATAGACATACACACAAAGATATAAGATATGACTAACATAGGCGTGCACACACAAAGATATGAGATGTGACTTACATAGCCATGCACACACAAGGATATGAGATATCCCTAACCCAGACATGCACACACAAAGAGATGACACATGACTAACACAGACACACACTAAGTTATGAGATATTACTAAACTTAGACGCACATAAAGAAATGAGACATGATTAACACAGACACACCAAGATATGAGATATGATTAACATGACACACACCAAGATATGAGCCATGGCTAGCACACGCACACACACACACACAAGCTAAGATTTGAGCCATGGCTAGCACAGAAACACATCAAGAGATGAGCCATGACTAGCACAGAAACACATTAAGATATGAGTCATGGCGTCACGGAAAAACAACAAGAAATGAACCAAGTCTAGCACACAAACACATTGAGGTATCCATATGCTTGGGTTAGTCTGCAGACTCTTCTTAATGTGTGAATCATCGACATACGAGATGCAGGCCCCGAATAACTGTTCACAGGTTTCGTTCAAACAGTTGTCCGGAGATTTGAGAGCAGTTTGACACATAGAACGTTCCCTTGCATGCACAGTTCCCGGTTGACTGTTCACAGTACGTTTCCTTGCACGTACAGTCAGCACTTTCCGGGTCACATATGATGTCACAGCCATCAGAACACGTCTGTTCGCACTGTAGCCCAAAATTACCATCGGGACAAGTGTTATTACAGGTATAGCCAGGATGTTTACATTGTAGACATTTTCCGGATTTTTCTCACGTAAAGGACAGACACTGACACAAAGATATGACATATATCTAACATAGACATACACACAAAGATATGTACTGGCAACAAACAGCAGCCATAAGAAATGGAAACCAATTTGGAAATTTCAACAAATAAAACAGGGTGTTAGACAGGGTTGTGTGCTGTCGCCATATATGTTTAATATTTATAGCGATATTATTTAAGATCCATAAGGGACATGCCTGGAATAACAATTGGAGGTGATAATATAAATAATCTAAGGTATGCTGATGATACAGTCTTAATTCTATCTATCTATCTATTGACCTTTCGAGCCGTAACCGGCCCATAGGGCGTAGACCAAGATACACCTTCTCTTATATGAATTTTTGTTCTAGCAGTTTTCTTTTAAATATATTTTATCAAATCTCGCCATCTGTCTCTGTTCTGTGCAAGCAGTTCTATCTCATTGAGGGAGCCGATTCCTGCTGCTCTTCTGTATCAGGTCTACGTTTCATTAACAAAATCGTTTTTACGATAACGGCTTGTTAAACCTCTGATCAACGGTTCTATACCAAGCCGGAGAAAAATAATTCCTCCATTTTTAGTCTTAATTGCTAAGAGTGAAAATGAGTTACAAGAAATGTCGGACATTATAGTGAAAGAAAGTAAAAATAAAGGACTCAACCTTAATAGCAAAAAGAGAGAAGTAATGTTAACAACAAAGAAAAAGACATCACCTCAGTGCAAAATAAAGACAAGTGGAACAATATTAAAACAGGTAAATGAATTTAAATATTTGGGAACTTTGTTAACCTCAGACGGAAGATGTACAAAAGAGGTGAGATGCAGAATGGCTCAGGCAAAAGCAGCTTTCCAAAAAATGAGGATGATACTTTGCAATCCATTTTTGACAATAGAAACAAGAACATGAGTTCTTAAATGTTACGCAGAGCCAGTCTTAACATATTGATGCGCATCATGGACAATAGGACAACAGACAAAGAAAGTCACTGGAGTCTGTAGAAATGTGGTTTTACAGAAGAACGTTGAGAATACCATGGACAGCTAAGAAGAGTACTGAAGATGCTCTGAGAGAGGCCAAAGCAAAAAGAGAGCTAATTTCCAATATTAGGAATAAACAATCATCATTTGTTGACCATGTAATGAGAAGAGAACAACTGGAATATATTGTAACAAGTGGAAACATTGAGGGACGAAGAGATAGAGGGAAACAAAGAGAAAAAATACCAGACAGCTTAAGAGAATGGCTTGACAGAAGGTCAACAATAGAAATGATAAATAACTGTCGAGATCGAAAGTTGTGGAGAGACATGATCACCTAAGCCAGCAGGCACGGTACTTGATGATGATGATGATCATAGTTTTAGTCTTTTTGATATAAAAAATATCTATTTGCTTGTCATGTTTATTTCATTAAGCAATTGTTGTAGATCTTTAGGATCATCAGCACATCTTAGGTTATTGATTATCTTTCCATTAATGTTTAGGCCTGGCATCTCTGTGATGTTTTTTAAAGATGTGTATAGATTGAACAAGCTTGGTGATGGGATGCATCCCTGTCTTACTCCTCTTTTTATATCAATGGGTGTAGAGTTCTCTTTGTTATATTTTATTATTGCTGTTTGCTCCCAGTATAAATTACATATTAGTCTATGTCCATGTTATCTAGTTGTATCTCTTTTAGGCATTTTATAAGTTGTTTGTGGTGTACTCTATCAAAAGCTTTGGTGTAGTCCATGAAGCAGACATATATTGGTTTGTTTACTTCTGTGTACTTTTCGATTAATGTTCTTGTGCGTAATATGGCTTCTTTTGTCCCACTATTTTTCCTAAATCCAAATTCTATCTATCTATTGACCTTTCGAGCCGTTGCCGGCCCATAGGGCGTAGACCAAGATACACCTTCTATCTGAATTTTTGTTCTAGCAGTTTTCTTTTAAAGAATCCAAATCGCTGCTCATCTAATTCAGCATTGATTTTATTCTGAATCCTTCCTTGTTTAACTTTTTGCAAGATTTTTGTAACAAGGCTCATTAGGCTTATTGTTCTAAAACGACTGCATTCAACTGCACCATTCCTTTTAGGCAATGCAATGAAAGTTGATGATTTTAGTTCATTTGGTTTGTATCCTGTATGGTATATGTCGTTGCATATGTAAGTCTTACAACAACCAAAAATGAAAAGAGAACTACGAAACACAATTCAAACAAGACCAATGAGATTCATGACAATCATGAAGATACAGACCTTCATTAATGGATACTTCCGCTGAATAAAATAATGGAAATAACAGGACAAAATCACTAACATAGAATTATGGAAAAGTACCAGTCAAATCATTATCATCATCAAGTACCGGGCTTGCTGGCATAGGTGATCATATCTCTCCACAACTTTCGATCTCAACAGCTATTTATCATTTCTGTTGTTGACCTTCTGCCAAGCCATTCTCTTAAGCTGTCTGTTATTTTTTTCTCTATGTTTCCCTCTATCTCTTTGTCCCTCAATTTTCCCAGTTTACAAAATAGATTACTATTTATTTGTGTATATACTCACAAATCAAGGGTTATGTCCATCACAATAGGTTTTTAAGATGCTAAGAAAGTATTACAGTAGCCATGAAATGACTGTTGTTGTCTTGGTGGGTTTGCCTATTTCTAGACGAGGCATGATCCGTACTAAGTCTTTCAGGCTATATTAAATTGCAAATAACATCCAAAAATCTTCTTCTTCTTTCCTTCCTCATCTTCTGCCTTTTAGCTTCGAGGGGAGATATAATTTGCGGTCTTTTGTTCTTCTGTTCGCCTCTGCTGCTGTTATGTTTCCTAGTGCTTCTAATATTCCATCGATCCATCTTTTTCGTGGTCGACCCTTGGGTCTGGTGTTCTCACAACGTTTGTTGAAGGCTCGTTGTGTTGTGTTTTGTTCTTTCTGCCTTGTCACGTGGCCGAACCATTTTATCTGTTGTTTCCTTATATATTCTATGGCGGGGACTATTCCTAGCTTTTTTCTCAGTTCTTCATTTCTGATCTTATCTCTCAACTGTTTCCTGTCATTCGTCTAACACATTTCATCTCTGTAGAGGTTATTTTTCTTATTGTTCTTGCATCTAGGGTCCAGGTCTGGCATTGGTAGCACAACGTTGGGATGAAGATAGTATTGTATAGTGCTCGTTTTGCCTCCAGAGTTATTTCCTTGTTGGACAATAGTGGTGATAACTATCCGATGATTTGACAAGCTTTGTTGCATCTTGATTCTATCTCTGCTGTTTGGGAATTATCGTTTGTCATTAGACTTCCTAGGTATTTGAATTCCTCTACTTGTTTTAGTTGTCTGCCTTCTATAGTTATGTTGATGTTCTGTTTATTTTTGGCGACATTCATGACTTCTGTTTTGTTGATGTTGATTTTCATGTTGTATTTTGTGCCTGAGATGTTGAGTTTGTTTAAGTGTTCTTGCAGGTCTTCTATTGTTTCATGTATTAGTGCCTGGTCGTCTGCAAATAGAAGCTCGTTGATCTCCTCTGTCTCTGATGGGTTGGCTAGCTTACATATATGGTCCATGTATGTAATAAACAGTAGGGGGGATAGTACGCACCCCTGTCTTACACCTGATCTAACTTCGAAGTGGTCTGTGTAGCCTGTTCTGACCCTGCAGCTGCTGTTGGTGTAGAGACTTTTAATAATGTTGTTAGTATCTCCCACAGTTGTTCTCTGTTCACTCTGTCGAATGCTTTTTCCTGGTCAATGAAGGCTATGTATAAGTTTTGATTGTGTTCTGTCATTTTTTCTGCAAGCTGTTTTAATGGGAATAGTGCGTCGGTACATCCCCTGTTTTTTTCGGAACCTCATTTGAGAATCGCTTAATTGTAGTTCTATTATTGGTCTCAGTCTTTTTTCCAAGATTTTGGCGTATAGCTTTCCTACATGGCTGAGCAGAGATATACCTCTATATTGATTGCAGTCTCTTTTGCTACCTTTCTTTTTCCATATTGGTATGATGATTGCCTGTTGCCAGTCTTCTGGGGCTTGTTGTTGGTGCCATGCTGCATTAAATATTCTGTGCAGCCATTGCATTCCTGTTTCTCCCGCAGCTGCTATTATTTCTATTGGAATGTTATTTATCCCTGGTGCTTTGTGTCTTGGTGCATATTTGATTACTTCTTCTATTTCCTCTTTCATGATGTTGGGTTCAGTATTTGTGAGTTCTAGCGTGGTTGTTGTTGTCATGTTGGTAGTTGGTATGCTTAACAGGTCTTCAAAATATTCTTTCCATCTCTGTTGCATACATTGGTTATTTGATATTGGCTGTCCGTCTTTGTCATTTATCAGCTCAGTAGGATCATGGTTTTCTTTTCTTGCTCTTGTGGCTTTTACTGGTTTGTAGAAATCTCTTGTGGCTGTCTTGAAGTCCCTGCTCATGTTTTGTCCGAATTCTGTCCAATTCCTTTGCTTAGCTTCTTTGATCAACATTTTAACTCTTTTTCGAACTAAGGCATATCTTTGATATTTTTCTTGGTTCTTGTTCTCCCTCCAATTTTTAAACAGTTTCTTCTTTTCTTTAATTGCTTCTCTGATTGTTTCGTTCCACCACGGGGTGCTCTTTTTCCCTTTTCTTGCTCTTAGCTTCGTTCCACAAACTGTTCCAAAATCCTTCATCCAAAAATGAAAGTGAAAATTCCTTTTGTGATGCAAAAAAAAAAATGTAAAGCGTCCCATCACACCAAGTGGCATATATGGAATATAGTATTAGTGACCTGTCACGCCAAGTGGCATATATGGAATATAGTATTAGTGACCCGTCACACCAAGTGGCATATATGAAATATAGTATTAGTGATCATAATTTTCATAGACCTTCGGCACATGATTTTGGGGCAAAGTGGTCGGTATTATGCCCACGTCGCTTTACTTTCCCAGAAAAAAATTTGATACCCATTTAAGGCTGGATGTACCTGAAAGCTATCGATCAGGATTGAACCCGACCTTTTGTTCTTTGTAGTCCAGTTCACTAACCACTGAGCTATCATGGCTCACTTTCTGATGTAAGTAACTATAATCGTGAAAGGACTGAGAAATGCTTCGTTCTTTAATACTCTGGTTGGGAAACTTTTAAGTCTATTTTATACCGCTTTGAAGTTCATCAACACACCTTGCAAATGACTAAAGAAAAGATGATGGCTAGGATAGGCAGTGGTTGAGAGGAGGTGGGGAAGAGAGAGAGAGAATGAGGAAAGGTAAATAAATGTTGCCGCAGTCATCAAAGATATTCTGTCCATTGAGGATGGTCACTTCAGTTTGAAGTCCACCAAATACTTCCGTTGTCTACTTCTCTTACAGACATTGCTAATGAAGCAATTCATTGAGTGGAAAAAGTGGTATCTGAGAGTTGTATTCTACAAGCATATGTATCCCCATGCATAGCCATCTAGTCTCATGCCACGACACCCTATTCCCATGCAGAGGTCCCCCAATTACACTATTTTTACCCATGAAACTCCTCCCTCACACGAAAGAAAAATCCTGTGGCCCACTGGGAGTCATATGGCTCCTGATAGAGAAACACTGGACTAAAGAGTTTTTTAAATATTGATTTTATGTTCTTCTTCTACCTTTCAGCTCCCTGTGGAGCATAGGTCTTCAACAAACACTTTCCAAGTCATTCTGTTTCTTGCTATAATTTTAAGATACTTTTATTATTTTCTTTGACTTGTCCATGTTTGTGAAGTTTTTTCTGCTTATTTTATTACAGTATGGGATAGCCAGTCTCATGCCCAACTCTCCTTTCTCACCTCTTACGAACATGCCTGGTAGGGTACAACGCCACTATTCTTTACTTCCCTTTCGGGCCCCATACCCTCAAATAAATTGTCATGAAGAGACTTTAGTGTATCCTTAAGGCCCGGCTCTTGAATCCTTCCAAGGTGTATGTACTCTCAAAGCAAGTTTATGAGACCTCAGCAACTAACTCAAAATTGTTGTTCACAGATCATCCTGCCTGCTGGCATAGGTGATCATGTCTCTCCACAACTTTCAATCCCAAAAGTTATTGATAATTTCTATTGTTGACCTTCTGCCAAGCCATTCTCTTAAGCTGCCTGGTATCTTTTCTCTTTGCTTCCCTCTATCTCTTCATCCCTCAATTTTTCCAGTTGTCACAATATATTCCGGCTGTTCCCTTCTCATAACATGGCCAAAAAATGATGATTGTTTCTTCCTAATATTGGAAATTAGCTCTCTTTTTGCTTTGGCCTCTTTCAGAACGTTTTCATTACTCTTCTTAGCTGTCCATGGTATTCTCAACATTCTTCTGTAAAACCACATTTCTACAGACTCCAGTGATTTTCTTGTCTGTTGTCCCATTGTCCTTGATTCACATCCATATGTCAAGACTGGCTCTACATAACATTCAAGAACTCTTTTTCTTGCTTCTATTGTCAAAAATGGATTGCTTAGTATCATCATTTTTTGGAAAGCAGCTTTTTCCTGAGCCATTCATTATCTCACCTTTGTTGTACATCTACCATCTGAGGTTATCCTTGTTCCCAGATATTTAAATTCATTTACCTGTTTTAACATTGTTCCACTTGTCTTTATTGTGTATTGTGGCAATGTCTTTTCACTGATACTTTTGTTTATTTGCTCATTTGTGGCCTTCCAGGAAGATAAAATACACATACCTCTTCTAATTTACATTCAAAGTGATTACAAGAAGCTGAATCTTAAAATACTGAAAATGCATCCTCTGAAACTCTCAGACGTGACAATCTTTGATCTCGTTGTTACGAACATTAACTAATAAAACAGCATCAACACATAAAGAATTGGCTACAGCAAAAAATTGTACTTATTGTTGTGTGGTGTCACAAATTTAAACCACTTTCATAAATTATCAATTTTAAGAATAAGTGGGATGTACTAGACTTCATCCATAAATGCTGCAAAATGTCCGAGACTAGAACTAAAAATGTTACTTTAAACTAAAAGCAAACAGCATACACCCCCAACCTGAGGTCACTCAAATCACCATGACCTGAGGTCACTCAAATTCATCACAACCTGAAGTCACTCAAATCCATCACAACTTGATGTCATTCAAATCCACCATGACCTGAGGTCACTCAAATCCATCATGACCTGATGTCATTCCAATCTACCATGACCTGAGGTCACTCAAATCACCACGACCTGAGGTCACTCAAATCCATCACAACCAGAGGTCACTCAAATCCATCACAACCTGAGGTAACTCAAATCCATCACAACCCGAGGTGACTCAAATCCATCATGACCTGATGTCATTCAAATCCACCATGACCTGAGGTCACTCAAATCCACCATGACCTGAGGTCACTCAAATCCACCACAACTTGAGGTCACTCAAATCCATCACAACTTGAGGTCACTCAAATCCATCACAACCTGAGGCCACTCAAATCCATCACAACTTGAGGTCACTCAAAACCATCACAACCTGAGGTCACTCAAATCCATCACAACTTGAGGTCACTCAAATCCATCACAACTTGAGGTCACTCAAATCCACCACAACCTGAGGTCACTCAAAACCATCACAACCTGAGGTCACTCAAATCCACCACAACCTGATATGAAACCTTAATGGAACTTGTCCACCTATCACCATCCTGTGTGTACAACACTCCAAGTACTACCAATCCACCAGGGAGCACCACTGGTACTTTTGGTGGTTGATAATAGAGGATCTTGTCTTCAACTTCTAATACAACATTCAGAATAAAACTTCTACCCAAGCACGTGCTTGCTGAGAAAATAACTGCACCGATAGGATGCTTAATCGTAACCAAATACAGGCAACTGTCTGCCGTGTCAATTTTTTGAACGATCATCTCAAATGCTGGCAAGAGGTGCATATTTTGGAAATCCATTTCTTGTGGAATGCTAAATTTTGAGGTAGATTTTTGTGATATGTCACATATACATAATGACAAGTCAATTTTGTCAGCACATGTGGAGAACTTGCTGTATGGGGTGATCCGATCGTACATTTCTAATTCAGTCTTGTGGTCGCCTTGGCCTTGATTGTTGCGCTTTACACTGAGAGCGACAAAGAAGACCTGGGACTGCTGCACATGCAGGTCCATTTTGAGGGTCTGTGTTCCGTCCTGGGAATAAATAGTTTAGATTATGTTGACAGATACAAAATGAAACAAACATCTAAATTATGCTGGCTGATAAAACAAAATAAAATAAACTGACAACTAATTATACTGACAGCTAATTATACTGACAGCTAATTATAAGTAAGTAAAGTAAAGTACCCCTGTCACGCTATTGGCGTATAGGGAAATATGGCGTTAGTGACCCTATATATTTTACAGACCTTCAGCACATGATTTTTGGGGTAATGTGGTTGGTATTACGCCCGTGCTGCTTTGCTTTCCCAGAAAAAATCTGGTACCTATTTAAGGCTGGGTGAGCCCGGAAGCTGTCGGTTGGGACAGCTAATTATACTGACAACTAATTATACTGACAGCTAATTATGCTGACAACTAATATAGGACAAATATCATGAAAATGTTAACAGTTAAGACTATAATTTAAATTAAGAATAAAATCATGTTAACTGATATAAAAGAAATAAAATATTAACAATATGTTGATAAATTTACTAACCGACTCTGTTATCTTGACTGCGTGTGGTAGTATCTTGCTTCATCATCATCATGTACCATACCGGTTGGCGCAGGCGATCATGTCCTTCCACAATCTTCTATCTACAGTGCATCATATCAGTTCTGTTGTTGACTGTTTTCCATGCTATGACACCAAGCTATCCAGTATTTTCTCTCTTTGTCGTCCGCGATCTCTCTTTCCTTTTATTTTATCAGTTGTAACCAAGTATTCCAACTTTCTTCTCCTCGTGATGTGCCTGAAAAATGTTGATTCTTTCTTTCTGATGTTTTTTAGAAGCTGCCTTTTTGTGTTGGCCTCTTTGAGAACTTTCTCATTGATCTTTTTAGTTGTCCAGGGAACTTTCAACATTCTTCTGAGAAATCCCATCTCTGTGGCCTCTAATCGTCTTTTCATTTGTTTGTCTACTGTCCATGATTCGCTTCCATAGGTCAGAAGTGGTTCTATATAGCACAGATGAACTCTCTTTCTCATTTTTATTGACATAGATTTGTTGCATAAGATATTTTTCATTTTCTGAAATGCTATTTTGGCCTGAGCTATTCTGCTTTTTATTTCCGTGGTGCATCTCCCATCCGGCGTTATTATTGTGCCCAAGTATTTGACGCGTTGCACTTGTTTCAAATTTGTCCTGTATATTTTTATGCTGCATGATGGTGGTGATTGTTTCTTCGATATAACCATTACTTCTGTTTTCTTACTATTCAGACTGAGACTTTTTTTGATGCTTTCTTTTACTATTATGTCTATCATTTCTTGTAGTTCATTCTCTGTCTCTGCTATTAAGACTGTGTCATCAGCATATCGCAAATTATTTATGTTGTGACTGCTGATTTAAATTCCTTTTTTGTCTACTATTGATCTCATAATAAGTTCGCTGTAAAGTGAAAACAAATCCGGTGATAGAATACAGCCTTGTCTGACTCCTTGATTACTTTAGAGATATCTCAGGCAGTTTATACAAAAACCATAACTCATGAAACTATTTCTAAAAATGTAAGTAATGAGGTTTTTAAAAATGATGACCTACTAACCAACATCCTGAAACAAATATACAACAAGATGATTCTGCCACACATCCTAGCAATAATAATTTTCCAGAAAACAGTCAGCGATTGGCAGCAATAGCTCAGTGAACTGGACAACTAAGTGGCGGCTGGGATTTTACTGTGTATTCAAATGGAAAGTTGAAAGAGAAAGCTGCAGGAGCCTATAGGACTACCTCCAGCACAAGTATGGAGATTGAAACTGTGATGAAAGCTATCACATGGATGGTTTAGAGGCTAATAACACATGCAGTCATCTTCACTGACTCACAAAGTATGCTTCGCTGGATTGACAAGTTTATGTTTCACAGAGAGCTTACTTGACACCATTCACGTTAAGAGTAAAAGCCTAACTTTGATATATTGTCCCAGGGATGTGAGAGTTTGTGGCATTAAGATGGCTGACAAGTTGGCATAGTGCCATTGCACATGTCATGGATATAAATGACATTACAAGGGCCTTTTGAGTCAACCTCCCACAGGAAGGCAACAGTAAAGTTGAGGATAACTCACATGTGAAAGGAATGGTAGAATGCAGCGCCTTGTAGGGTGAAAGCAGGAAAATGTAAAATAGACATAACATTGTATGGAGCAGCTAAAGTAATAGAAAGAAAAGACAAACTATGATATTTTGGCAAAAGTTTTCATCAGGTTTAACAAACTATTACAATTAAGCAAATAAATCTAAGCCCGAAAACACAATACTAATCTAAAAAATGGCGGAAAGAAATGGCAGAAAGCAGGAAAAGCATCCTCAGTAGAAAAGAATGCAACATGTTCACTGATAATGACCACTTCTGTTTTTAATTCTTATAATTTATTTATAAAGAAAAAAGTAAAGTACCCCTGTCACGCCAAGTGGCATATAGGGAATATGGCTTTAGTGATAATAAATTTTACAGACCCTCGGCACATGATTTTTGGGGTAATGTGGTCGGTATTACTTTACCAGAAAAAAACCCGGTACCCATTAAAGGCTGGGTGAACTGGAAGCCTTCGGTTGGGATCAAACCCTACCCCTTGTCCTTTGTAGTCCGGTTCACTAACCACTGAGCTATCACGGCTCCATAATTTATTTATGTTTATTATTTTTAGGCTTAGTGTTTATGTGGACAATACATAGGCTTCTGTTTATGACATCTAGCTTTCTGTTTACACATATAATTTCTGTTTGTTCATACTAACCTGCTCAAAACTCCTTCTGACATTTTGGACACTCATCAGGACTAACTTCTCACACTTCTTAAATGAAGCCATTTCACCATGTGAGGCTAGAGCGACACTTCTCATATGTGACGCCAATAACTGTCTTTGTATCTCATCATTCAAACGTCCGATAGCAAAATATGCAAAAAGAATAGTGTCCGTAGTGTTGCTGACTGGCATATCATAGTTTGAACAAATGCATAAATTAGGCATTATTCGTGGAATATCATCACAAGTCCGGCTGGCATTAACAGCCTTCAACAGGCCTTTACTTGACACCCTAAACCGGTTTTTAATGTGCCGGCTTAAACTATCTGGGTCAATGATATGGTTTAAAGTGTAATGAAGATCCAGGAAACTAACCAGGCGGAGAGTATTAATGCGTAGAGAATTAATAATCTCGTTTCCAAGTATTTTTGCGACATTTTTAGGAATTATAAATATCATGAATGGATGGAAAAGTTCAATGCGTGCTTCTTGTGTTGCATGCATGAATTCTCCATATGAGTTTCCGTGATCAGAGAAAACAACTGTTAATGTGTTTTGGAGTGTGGCAGTGAATTTGAAATACTGTGCCAGAGAATGATCCAAAGTCTGAATTCTTCGTCCGCTATCTTCATGACCTACATTTGTCATTGTGTATGCAAAGTAGGGTTCATTTCTTGACTCAAGTATCTGCTGATACAACTGAATGTACTCCAGTATGTACTCGTGCTGATGTTTGCCGCCGAAGCAGACTGACTCAGGCCCGTGGAAATGATCTGCAACGTTATTTTCTTTCAAAACTTTACACATCGCCAGGGTGATTTCAACACTATCCACAGAATTCTCAGACAGCTTGTTCCACATCCGGAGCCAAGTGTTCTTGCTACTACTGCTCTTATTCAGAAAATGAAGATCTTTGGAAATTCCCCATTCCCATAAATAGCACAAATCTTCAACCAATAAAGTGTGAAAATGCTTCTTTTTAAATTTTCTAAAAAGGAATGAAAGATTCAGCGGTCGTGGTGGAATTTCTTGAGTGCCAAATGGCTTTTCCGAAGGATCAATATTTCCTGAAAATATTGTTTGCAAAGTTTCAAATGTACGTGATCGTACTGCCTGCACTAACTCAAAGTCAAGAACTGTAGCTCCAGAACCTGATGAAGTCATTATTTCTTTCAGAGCAGAAACAGATTTGGGCAATGATCGAAAGAAATGTTGACGAGATACAGAGTCAACAAGTACGATGTTAACGCTGAATTGTTTTGGTGAATGTTTCACTGCTGACTTTAATTGTGGAGGCAAAACAAGAAGTTGTTCCGCAAAACTTCTCTCCCCTTCCTGATCGTGATAATAATCATCAACATAATCGTCAAAGTCCTTGTAAGGAATAAAATGTTTTGACAAACATCTAATAAAACAAAAACCGTAGAGATTTGTGATGTCAGTACGATCAGAACTTTGGATGTAGGTTGTTAACATCTTTGAGGTCTGTAGTGGTGTTCCGGACTCCTCCCACATCAGAACTCCTGTATCCTTGTTAATGCGCCCAATTGATAAGGGAGATGAACATGCTGTAGTCATTGATTCATTGCAGGTTATCTCCCATTTCCCATTGCTTGACATCTGAAAATTAAAACATAAATAAAATAACTTCTTTCTTTGATGACATAAGAGACCATAAATATATATATAAAATAAAAGACAAATAATGAAATCTTCTTCTGTGATCATGGCTCATTCAGACTAGGATTCCAGACTCTCCTATGAAGGTTTTTCTTTTTCTCTTACGAAGGTTGAGTTTCCCTTCCAGGGAGGTGGGTGTGAGACCTGTTGACCCCAGGTCTGTGTACTGGGGCAATCTTGTTGTCGTGTCATCTAAGGCACAGTAGCATTGGCTGGTAGTTCCTATTTTGAGTTTGGTAAACATGTGGTTTCTCATTCTGTTGTGGCCAGTGCATAGGCTAAATAGTGAAATATAAAGAAACAAATATTTTTTAAAAAACCAGATGTTGTACATAGTCAAATGGTGGAAAGATGTAAGTGAAGAAAGGGTGGTACATGAAATAAAATTAAACAACGTTTATCCTAGACTTACGACTGGGAATCTCACTAGTTACTGGAAAAGGCATTTCTTTAATAGCTTTACCACTAAACATTCACTTTTTTTTTTTTTCGTTCGCCAGCTTTTACCTCTGATGAAGTCCTTAGAGACTAGGAACTGAATTTTGCGTGTTAATCCATTTTTCCCTGGCAGTCATGTGCACAGGCGTCCCTCGCCGCACAGGCAGATAACTCTGGCTTCGGAGGTACTCATATTTTTCTGCCGATGAGCAACTGAAGTTTCAAGCCAGGCCTCGCTGCTGAGACCAGGAGTGATTGCTGCAGAGAGAAATCATAAATAAAAATCCCAAAAGGTACAGCCGGGATTTGAACCCACAACCTCTCTGTCTTGAGGCTGGTGTCTTGCCTTGAGACCAACCAGTCCCCCCAAATCATTCACTTCTCCAGAGTAGGCCAAATATATCCCAGCTATCCTGTGTGAACTCACACGTGCACTAACACTCACAACCACATTGTGCAGGCAGCCTCAGCCAAATGACAGAGAGGTGCATCAGGCAGGCATACCACAACAATTAGAGGACACACATGCAGACACATGCTACAGACTCACGCAATGAACGTAGTCCTGTTCACATTTTGTTGCAATATCTTCAACAGGAGCCTACTAAAAGTAATCTTGGAAGGGAAAATACAAGGTAAATGAGGCAGACCAAGACTAACATGGATAAGTAACATCACAGGACAGACAAGTCACCCTTTGACAACCTGAACCATCAAAGCAAGAGATAGAGTGGACTGGTGCTCCACGATAGCCAACCTTCGATGTGGCACTCAATGATGGTGATGATCTTCAGTGATGTTCAAATTATAGTGGAAATGCCCAGTTTGGTAGAGAATGAGATACCCTGATTCATCCTCATCATCATTATTCCAAAGCCCTTAAGGTCATTTGGGTGACACTGACAGACTTCATTAACCTCAATTTCTTTCTATCTTCAGCCATTCTTGGGACTCTGCAAAACTCCAGACCTGTCCATTTTTTAATATTATCTTCCCCATCTCCTTCTCTGACTATCTCTCATCCTCATTTTGATTGTTAAAAGAAGACATGCACTGGTATAAGTTATGTTTTGGCTTCACAAATCAATAGCCATGGCTTTATTCTTGGTCTACCTGACTGTTAAAAAGATAAATCATTTCAGGGGAAGAGGTGTGTTTACAACCCTAAGAAAAAAATGTACAAATAATCCACAACAGAAAAAAACAAAGCACAATAGATAGCTCAAAGTTGAACCCATACTCCTTGACACAGTGCCTTGCCATGTGAAACAAACACTAGAGCACATATTTCTCACGGCAAGGCACTGTGTCGAGGATTACGGGTTAGATCCTACTTCAGGCTGTCTATTGGTCATTTTTTTTCTGTTGTTGATTATTTGTGAATTTTTTTCCAAGTGTTGTGAACATATCACTTCTCCTGAAATGATTCGTTGATTTATCGCCTCAAAACTTTCCCTTCGATATTCATTTAATATTATTTGTCTCCTATTTAAAGTGTACCAGGTTCACAAAGTTCGGGAGAGTAATAACAGATGGGGAGAGCACTCACATTATCCTATTCTTCAAATGTTATCAGTGGGACTGATAGAAATGTCTAACATTCTAATGTCACAGGGTTGCCAAAGATGCCATATTTAAAAAATTTCTAAGTTGGTCATAGATGTGTTGGGAGCCGCGATAGCTCAGTGGTTAGTGAATTGGAATACAAAGGACAAGAGGTAGGGTTCAATCCGACGGCTCCCGGTTCACCCAGCCTTTATGGGTACCGGATTTTTTTCTGGGAAAGTAAAGCAGCACGGGCGTAATACTGACCACATTACCCCAAAAATCATGTGCTGAAGGTCTGTAAAATTTATGGTCACTAACACCATATTCCCTATACTCCACTTGGCGTGACAGGGGTACTTTACTTTTACATAGATGTGTGTAAATGTGATGTGAAGGCCCTGAACATAAACCCTGCAGCCTGGGAAGATATAGCTGCAGACCGCAATTTTTGGAAACACACTATAAAGCTCCAACTCAAGCAAGAAGCTGACACATTCATAGAAAAAGAGAATACACAGCGAAAGAAAAGAAAAAATAACATTTCCTAGGGGAGCTGCAAAACCCACAGTCAGCTATGGCTACTACTACAAGGTTGGTCATGTGGCAGGCAAAAGTGGTTTTCTTGATATCCTGGTTTTTGAGAGAAGAAGAAGCAAAAAGCATTTCAAAACATTCTCAAGAACAAAAGCAAGTTCTACTGAAACTTGATTGAGGTTCAGTAAAAACATAAATAGGATGCCCCACATCACAGTGTGAAGATATAAATGAACTACCTTTTGCTGACGACCAGGCCCTAACAGCTTTTGAAGAAACAAAACTTCAACATCCATAAAGAATGTAAAATGGATAACATGAAAATAAGTGCAGAAGAAAATAACAGAAGTTATATCAATAGGAAAACAAAAGAAGACATAAAAAATAGCTATAGAACATCAAATTATAAAACAAGTAATAAACTTTAAATTCTTGGTTATGGAAGGCCCCAGTATCACTGCAAACGAATTAAAATCCATAATTGCTCAACCGCCCGTGCCAGCATAATCATCTGAATTAATATCTCATCTCCCAAACAAAGAAAGGTAACTGTAGTCCCCATCGTAGCAGTCTCAGCACAGGCCAAAAGACATAAGGCGAAACTTTCACGGTGTACACAGAGCACTTAACTCATTAGCTCCTGCAACTTTAAATATCTGAGAACAACATTCTCTGACGATGGCAAAATAAATAAAGAAATACACAAACAATGCAACAAAGCAAACCAAATATTGGGACAGTTATCCCCTATCCCTATGCTTCAATACAAAGCAATACCTATTACCACCAAGAAACATCATATAAAAAAAGTAAAGTACCCCCGTCACGCCAAGTGGTGTATAGGGAATATGGTGTTAGTGACCATAAATTTTACAGACCCTCTGCACATGATTTTGGGGTGTAATGTGGTCGGTATTACGCCCGTGCTGCTTTACTTTCCCAGAAAAAAAATCCGGTACCCATTAAAGGCTGGGTGAACAGGAAGCCGTCAGTTGGGATCGAACCCTACCTTTTGTCCTTTGTAGTCCAGTTCACTAACCAGTGAGCTATCGCGGCTCCCAAGAAACATCATATACAGAGTATATTCACTCCAACATTGTGATAGCAATGCCAAACATGGCCACTTGCATCTAAGCATAAAAGAAAGCTTGTCACCACAGAGATGATATGCCTGAGAAAAGCGCTTGAAGTAACCAGAAAAGACAGAATCAGAAATGATATTATAAGAGAAAGAGTAAACATTGAACCAATCCGAAGCTACATATAGAAACAACAAATAAACTGGTTTGTCCATCTAGAAAGAATGCCACATGATTCCTTACCATCATCATCATCAAGTACCGGGCCTGCTGGCGTAGGTGATCATGTCTCTCCACAACTTTCGATCTCGACAGTTATTTATCATTTCTGTTGTTGACCTTCTGCCAAGTCATTCTCTTAAGCTGTCTGGTATTTTTTCTCTTTGCTTCCCTCTATCCCTCAATTTTCCCAGTTGTTACAATATATTCCAGTTGTTCTCTTCTCATTACATGGCCAAAAAATGATGATTGTTTCTTCCTAATATTGGAAATTAGCTCTCTTTTTGCCTTGACCTCTTTCAGAACATTTTCATGACTCTTCTTAGCTGTCCATGGTATTCTCAACATTCTTCTGTAAAACCACATTTCTACAGACTCCAGTGATTTCCTTGTCTGTTGTCCTATTGTCCATGATTCACATCCATATGTTAAGACTGGCTCTACATAACATTTAATAACTCTTTTTCTTGTTTCTATTGTCAAAAATGGATTGCATAGTATCTTCCTCATTTTTTGGAAAGCTGCTTTTGCCTGAGCCATTCGGCATCTCACCTCTTTTGTACATCTTCCGTCTGAGGTTAACCATACAAAGCATATATTAAAAGTGGATAAGGTAGAGGAGCATGAGGCAGACCCAAAGTAAGATTGACAGACAACATCAAAGAAATGCTACAACAACATCAAATGGCAATGATTAGGCCACCAGAAGGGCAAGAACTAGAACTTTGTATCTCTCTCTCTCTCTACATCCAAAAAGGCGCAAGAGGAAGTGAAGAAAGAAAAACATAAAGTCCTTACCTTGAGCTCACAAAAATTAAATGCTGATTGGTGGGAACATGTGGCTGGAGGTTTTGAAAAAAAAAATCTTATCAGCCAAACTGCATGACCCTGGCAAAGGTGGCACTCGTTGGCAAGACGATTTACGAATCTTCTCATTCTGAACTCTGACAGAATTATTCTGCAAAGTAAAAATCTCACATTCTTTGAGAGTTTCAGATCTGAAAACAGGTTTCCGAGACAGTCTTAAATGTTCTTGAAAGATGCCAGATTTCTCTGGAAATGAGTGCCAATATGAAAATGACACACTCAGTCTCATGTTTATATATGAAAGTGCTATGAGAAATGTCCCAAGTACAGCCAGGAGTAAACATGGGTGGTGGTTTTTACATTTTAATGTGATCATCCTCCATCGTGTGTACATTCTATACAAACCCATCTGTGAGAGAAAAGGAACAAATGATAATTATTAGAATATAATTGTTAGAATATAATTACTATAATATAGCTGTTAGAATATAATTGTTAGAATATAATTATTATAATATAATTATTAGAATACATTAGAATCATGGACAATAGGACAACAGACAAGAAAATCACTGGAGTCTGTAGAAATGTTGTTTTACAGAAGAATGTTGAGAATACCATGGACAGCTAAAAAGAGTAATGAAAACGTCCTAAAAGAGACCAAAGCAAAAAAAGAGTTAATTTCCAATATTAGGAAGAAACAATCATTTTTTGGCCATGTAATGAGAAGAGAACAACTGGAATATATTGTAATTGGAAAAATTGGGGGACGAAGAGATAGAGGGAAGCAAAGAGAAAAAAATAACAGACAGCTTAAGAGAATGGCTTGGCAGAAAGTCAACAACCGAAATGATAAATAGCTGTCGAGATCGAAAGTTGTGGAGAGACATGATCACCTACGCCAGCAGGCCTGGTACTTGATGATGATGATTAGAATACAACTATTAGAATATAATTAGTAGAATAATTAGAGCAGAATATAATTAGTAGAATAATTAGAGCAGAATATAATTAGTAGAATCATTGCAAAGGTACCAAATGCTTTCAACAAATTGACGAACATCTAGATTTTCAAAGTACTTAGTAAACGAATAAAACTTCTGTTCAACTCCTGTGTGATACCAGCGCTAACAGATGGGTGTGAAATTTGGAAATCCACCAAGACTTTAGATAGGAAATTAAACGTCTTTGAAAACAAATGTCTACGTAGGATCGCAAACTTAAGCTGGTAAGAATACATTTGAAACAAATTGATAAGAGATGAATCAAAACAAGAATATGTGTCGAGCTTTGGAAATAGATTGGTCATGTGCTGAGAATGAATGAAGAAGGACTTCCACAGCAGGCATTCATGTAGAAACCATCTCTCTCTCTGCGATCAAGTCTCAATCAGAGTAGGATTCCAGACTTCCTTATGAAGTCAGCTGTCAGTTTAAGTGATTCAATTGCCTCATATAGTTTCTCTTCCAAGGAGGTGGGTGTGGACCACGCTGTCCTTTTCAGGTCTGTGTACTGGGGGCAATCCTGTAGAACATGTTTTGTTGTCATATTGTCCAGTGTGCAGTGGCATTGGCTGGTTGTACCTATTTTGAATTTGGTGAACATGTGATTTCTCATTCTATTGTGGCCAGTGTGTAGGCGAAGTATGATGACTTGATCCCTCCTTGATAGTTGGTGGTATCTGTCACTCTCGTTATGCTTTCAGTGTTCCGTTTAAAGAAACCATCTGGTAAAAGAAAACAAAGAAGACCAACAGAATAACAATGCAGAACAAATACTAGAGAAGGCTCAACCATGGGACTAAGAAACAACCAAGACCTAGCAGCAAGTTATCAACTTTAGAGAGCTATGAGTTCCATCACCTGTGTCATCTTTGGTCCCAGAAAAAACTAGCTAAATTGATAGAAAAAGTTCTTTCAACTGTACCATGATATGAATCTATGTTTTAAATTATTTGGAAATAACTGATTTCATCAGTTTAACTGTCTGCTTTCATTAAAAAAAAGTAAAGTACCCCCGTCACGCCAAGTGGTGTATAGGGAATATGGTGTTAGTGACCATAAATTTTATAGACCTTCGGCACATGATTTTTAGGGTAATGTGGTTGGTATTATGCCCGTGCCGCTTCACTTTCCCAGAAAAAAATCCGGTACCCATTAAAGGCTGGGTGAACCCGGAAGCCGTCGGTTGGGATCGAACCATACCACTTGTTCTTTGTAGTCCAGTTCACTAATCACTGAGCTATCGCAGCTCCCTGTCTGCTTTCATACTGACCATAAATAGAGTCAGAGAAGAAGTAGGATGTGGGGACAGTCTAAAGGCTGACCCAAGAGAGGAACAAGAAAATGAAAATGTTTTTAATTGGAGACCTTGTGGGTAGGTGGTCTGGAGGTAAGACGTCTACCTCTGAACCAGAAGGTCCCGGGTTAAGTTTCCACTATAGGTGGTGGAAAAATGCAATTTAGAATAAATCAAAACCATGGTTTCTTTGTGGCTTTACCCTCCCATGGTTTCTTTGTGGCTTTACCCTCCCATGGTTTCTTTGTGGCTTTACCCTCCCATGGTTTCTTTGTGGCTTTACCCTCCCATGGTTTCTTTTTTGTCTTTACCCTCCCATGGTTTCTTTGTGGCTTTACCCTCCCATGGTTTCTTTGTGGTTTTACCCTCCCATGGTTTCTTTGTGGCTTTACCCTCCCATGGTTTCTTTGTGGCTTTACCCTCCCATGGTTTCTTTGTGGCTTTACCCTCCCATGGTTTCTTTGTGGCTTTACCCTCCCATGGTTTCTTTGTGGTTTTACCCTCCCATGGTTTCTATTTGGTTTTATGCTTCCATAGTTTCTTTGTGGTTTTACTCTCCCATAGTTTCTTTGTGGTTTTACTCTCCCATAGTTTCTTTGTCTCTTAATAGCAGAGACAGAGAATGAACTACAAGAAATGATAGACATAATAGTAAAAGAGAGCGACAAGAAAGGTCTCAGTCTGAATAGTAAGGAAACAGAAGTAATGGTCATATTGAAGAAACAATCATCACTAGCATGCAGCATAAAAAATAAACAGGACAAATTTGAAACAAGTGCAATGTGTCAAATACTTGGGCACAATAATAACATCAGATGGAAGATGCACCACAGAAATAAAAATCAGAATAGCTCAGGCCAAAATAGCATTTCAGAAAATGAAAAATATCTTGTGCAACAAATCTATGCCAATAGAAATAAGAAAGAGAGTTCATCAGTGCTATATAGAACCAATTCTGACCTATGGAAGCGAATCATGGACAGTAGACAAACAAATGAAAAGACGATTAGAGGCCACAGAGATGGGATTTCTCAGAAGAATGTTGAAGGTTCCCTGGATAGCTAAAAAGACCAATGAGAAAGTTCTCAAAGAGGCCAACACAAAAAGGGAGCTCATAAAAAACATCCGAAAGAAACAATCAACATTTTTTGGGCACATCATAAGAAGAGGAAAGTTGGAATACTTGGTTACAACTGGGAAATAAAAGGAAAGAGAGATCGCAGATGACAAAGAGAGAAAATACTGGATAGCTTGGTGTCATGGCATGGAAAACAATCAACAACAGAACTGATACGATGCACTGTAGATAGAAGATTGTGAAAGGACATGATCACCTATGCCAACCAGTATGGCACATGATGATGATGATAGTTTCCTTGTGGTTTTACCCTTTCTTGATTTCTTTGTGGTTTTACCCTCCCATGATTTCTTTGTGGTTTTACCCTCCCATGGTTCCTTTGTGGCTTTACCCTCCCATGGTTTCTTTGTGACCTTCCCTCCCATGGTTTCTGTGTGGCTTTACCCTCCCATAGTTCCTTTGTGGTTTTACCCTCCCATGATTTCTGTGTGGTTTTACCCTCCCATAGTTCCTTTGTGGTTTTACCCTCCCATGATTTCTTTGTGGTTTTACCCTCCCATGGTTTCTGTGTGGCTTTACCCTCCCATGGTTCCTTTGTGGCTTTACCCTCCCATGGTTCCTTTGTGGCTTTACCCTCCCATGATTTCTTTGTGGCTTTACCCTCCCATAGTTCCTTTGTGGTTTTACCCTCCCATAGTTCCTTTGTGGCTTTACCCTCCCATAGTTCCTTTGTGGCTTTACCCTCCCATGGTTTCTTTGTGGTTTTACCCTCCCATGGTTTCTGTGTGGCTTTACCCTCCCATGGTTCCTTTGTGGCTTTACCCTCCCATGGTTTCTTTGTGGCTTTACCCTCCCATGATTTCTTTGTGGCTTTACCCTCCCATGATTTCTTTGTGGTTTTACCCTCCCATGGTTTCTGTGTGGCTTTACCCTCCCATGGTTCCTTTGTAGCTTTACCCTCCCATGGTTCCTTTGTGGCTTTACCCTCCCATGGTTTCTTTGTGGCTTTACCCTCCCATGATTTCTTTGTGGCTTTACCTTCCCATAGTTTCTTTGTGGTTTTACCCTCCCATAGTTTCTTTGTGGTTTTACCCTCCCATAGTTTCTTTGTGGTTTTACCCTCCCATAGTTTCTTTGTGGTTTTACCCTACCACAGTTTCTTTGTGGTTTTACCCTCCCATAGTTTCTTTGTTATTTTACCCTCCTACGTTCATTGAGTAGAGAGATCTGATATCCTACCCAAAGGTGAGAAAACAGGAGGTCCCATATACATTCTGCCCACATTAAAGAACCCCTTACAGGTGAAAATAAAAAAAGAGACATAAAATGGTCGCAGCCCAGGCAAAGTTATCAGGAAAAAATATAACCAAAATGTTAAAACTCTCTGTGATAAAAAACTGAGAGTACCACTGAAGTCGGTGAATATCTGCATGTATGGAGAGGGACACCTGAGCACACTGCCGCCAGGGGTGTGAAAATAGGAAAAGTGATATTCACGCAAAATTCTGTCCTTCAGGACTTTGCTGGAGATATGAAAGTGGCGAACGTAAACAACAACAATTAAATACCTACACTCCACACAGACTCATCAGGGATGTATGGAAAATTTCATTTCATTTTTTGTCAAATGGTTTTAAATAAACTACCTTCTTCATTCATCTGTTCTTTACTCCTACCTGGTTCTTCTATTATTTTCTTTTTACTACTTAGTGAGCGAATAAGAAGACTTATCAAGTAACATAGAACTGGAGTCGTCCGTCGTGGACACTGCGGGACTTGCTGCGGAGAGGATCTGAGCACCTATGGACATGTGCGGAGTGTAATGATGATGATTCGCAAATAACTCAATCCTCTGAACTCTAGTTGGAGTATAATAAGGCACTCATAAGAGATCTCCACCCAATCACAGGGCACTCACAAGAGATCTCCACCCAATCATAGGGCACTCACAAGAGATATCTCCACCCAATCATAGGACACTCACAAGAGATCTCCACCCAATCAGGGCACTCATAGGACACTCACAAGAGATCTCCACCCAATCAGGGCACTCACAAGAGATCTCCACCCAATCATAGGGCGCTCACAAGAGATATCTCCACCCAATCATAGGACATTCACAAGAGATCTCCACCCAATCAGGGCACTCACAAGAGATATCTCCACCCAATCATAGGACACTCACAAGAGATCTCCACCCAATCAGGGCACTCATAGGACACTCACAAGAGATCTCCACCCAATCAGGGCACTCACAAGAGATATCTCCACCCAATCATAGGACACTCACAAGAGATCTCCACCCAATCAGGGCACTCACAAGAGATCTCCACCCAATCATAGGGCGCTCACAAGAGATATCTCCACCCAATCATAGGACATTCACAAGAGATCTCCACCCAATCAGGGCACTCACAAGAGATATCTCCACCCAATCATAGGACACTCACAAAAGATCTCCACCCAATCAGGGCACTCACAAGAGATCTCCACCCAATCATAGGGCACTCACAAGAGATCTCCATTCAATCTGGTCTGGGGCAAGCATGGACAACTCTCGCCAGGACCTGCCAGCATCTTTCATTTCCCCATTTATGGTTTATTGCCATGTCCCCTATGGTCTGCCTCTTCTTCATTTGCCAGGTGGTGCCCATGTTTAATACAAGGTGCGAATGCTTGGTTCATTTCATCCGTAGAACATGGCTAGACATTTCCAATGTCTTCTTTTCCCTTCTTGATTGATATTGTTAATGTCTGATCTTCTGACAACTTCTTTGTTCACAATGTGTTGACCCCAATGGATGTTAAGAATCTTCTTAAGACAGCAACCTTCAAGTCCTGTTAGTCGACTTTCTATCTTATGGTTCATTGTCCATGTTTCTACTGCATATTAAGAGTATGGACTACACATTTAACTTGTAAATTCTAAGCTTGGTGCTGAGATGGAGACTAGGTGAACACCAAATGTTTCTAAGTCTATAGAATGCCTGGATTAACATGCCAATTTTTGCAGAGATCTCTTTTTTAATTACGCTATTTGATGAAAAATAACTTCCGGGATATTTAAAGTGATCCACTTCTTCCTAACCCAACCTGATTAGTATTATTAAAATTATTTAAGAAAAAGGGGCTCAAGTGGATCACTTATGTGTCTTCCTTTTAATGCATATCTGAGATTTGAATCACATGACTGATATTTTGTCTTAGAAACTCTTCAAATGAAAAGGCAGATGCGCTTGTGAAGACAGAAGGAACCTTCAACAGCTTAATCTACCCCAAAGCTTCAGAGATGTAAAGACAATTGGTAAAGTCTTAGTTTGAGCACATAAATTATTTCAGTTCAGAGGAGTAACATCCCCTTCACTGACGTTACACTTTATTTGGTGGTTCTCTAATCTTTCATTAGAACATCTCTAATTGTAGAGAAAAAATAAATAATGAGAGGGTAAAGTCCTCTGACACACTTATGGAAAAAAAAAACCTGGTAATGACGAGTCTGGCGTCACAAATTATTTGTATATTTTTGCTAAAGAAGTGATTTCCTCTGATTGACCATATGTATTTGGATGTATCTACTTTGTTTTTTGGTTTTAATTTAATTTTTTTCAACAAGGTTTAGATATAGTGTATTGCTAACCCTAAACCTAACCCATAGGTCTTCTAATGACAGATGAGAGAATAACTGAATTAAGTGCAAGGGGATGCTACTCTGAACAGTATTATTCAGAACATTGTTTGACGATAAACTTGTAAATTACCAGAAAAATGTTACTCTTGTTGGTCAGGTTCAGTAATGTGCACCTACACACTCTCTGAAACAAACATTAACAATTGGAATGACATGATACAAAATAATCATATTTTAGTGACATATTTGTTGACTTTTTTCATTTCATGTTTGTAATACTAAATTTTCACCACATATGCTGTTTTAGATACAGAAATTGACACTCGTATTGGTAAAGCTGCTACCACCTTTGCCCGTCTTTCTAAGCGTGTCTGGCAAAGCAGCAAACTGACAATTAAAACAAAGGCCACAGTGTACAACGCCTGCATCATTAGTATCCTCCTGTATGGCCGCGAAACTTGGACAACCTATGTAAAGCTGGAGAGAAGGCTAAATGCATTCCATATGCGATGTCTGCGCTGTATTCTTGGTATCACCTGGAAGAATAAAGTGACAAATGTGAAGGTCATGACTTGCACAGGCCTACCGAATATCTACACGCTGCTCAAACAACGTTGGTTACGCTGGCTTGGCCATGTGCACCGTATGAAAGATGGCCACATACCGAAAGATATACTCTACGGACAACTGGCAGATGGTAAAAGAACTAGTGGTGCCCAAAACTTCGATTTGTAGATGTGTGTAAACGCGACATGAAGACTGAACATAAACCCTGCAGCATGGGAAGACATAGCTGCAGACCGCAATCTCTGGAAACACACTCTAAAGGTTCACCTCAAACAAGAAACAGACAGATTCATAGAGAAAGAGAATACACGACGAAAGAAAAAATAACATTTCTAGGAGCGCTGAAAAATCCATAGTCAACAATGACTGACGGAGGCTACTACTAAGCTGTTTTGAAGAAACAATCTTCCCCATCATGCAACATACAACTAAGCAGAACAAATCTGGAACAAGTGCAAAGTGTCAAATACTTAGGCACAATAATATTAGATGGAAGATGCACCACAGAAATAAAAAGTAGAATAGCTCAGGCCACAATAGCACTTCAGAAAATGAAAAACGTCTTGTGCAACAAGTCTATGAGAAGTGAGAAAGAGAGTTCATTGGTGCTATATCATACTATATGTAGCCAATTCTGACCTACGGAAGCGAATCATGGACAGTAGACAAACAAATTAAAAGACGATTAGAGGCCACAGTGATGGGATTTCTCAGAAGAATATTGAAAGTTCCCTGGACAGCTAAAAAAGACCAATGAGGAAATTCTCTTCTCAAAGAGACCAACACAAAAAGGGAGCTCCAAAAAATAAACATCAGAAATAAACAAATAATCATCATTTGTCGGGCACGCCATGAAAAGAGGAACCTTGCAGTACTTAGTTAAAACTGGTAAAATACAGGGAAAGAGCGATTGAGGACGACAAAGAGAGAAGATACTGAACAGCTTGGTGTCATGGCATGGAAAACAGTCAACAACAGAACTGATACGATGCACTGTAGACTAATAGAAGATTGTGGAGGGACATGATCACCTACGCCAACCGATGGGTATGGCACATGGTGATGTTGTTATTATTACTGATATTATTCATAACTTATAAGTGTTATTGTATTTTATTATTTATTTGTTTTAATTGGATGCATTCAAATAAATCCAATTAAAATTAAACGTTATAGATATTGCAGTAAATACTAAGTAAACTAAACAGTCATTTAGTGAACCTCCTTCCGTATATTAATAAATACGATGATTGTATGTAGTACAGTTTTTTATTAATAATCTGAAATAACCGACTAATTTACACATAAAATATCAATAATCAATGACAAACTGATGTCCGACTAAGGAAGCAGTCCAGATAAATGTGCTTGCCGTAGTCGGTAGGACTGGAGCACTTGGTGCTAAACACAGAGCAGAGATAATGCAATCCCAGAAGAGAAAAGCGAGATGGTTCAAACACTGAGCTGACATGATACCGGAAGTTGTTGTTCAGACTGAGTTATTTATAGATCTGCCCTCTGGAGATTGTTTTCGGGGTCAAAGGTTATATATTTTAAAATGACGGTAACCATGGAAACACAGATGTTTTGGATAATGTTTGTTGTTTCAGCTGAAGGTCTTTTGGCCGAGAAGTCGTTCTACTTTTGTTTTGTTTCTCACCCAGTCATAGGCCAGGGCACCCACAAGAAATCTCCACCTAATCATAGGGCTAAGGCACCCAAACAAAGACTGAAAGAGATCTCCACCCAATCTTAGGACACCCAAAGAGATCTCCACCCAATCTTAGGACACCCAAAGAGATCTCCACCCAATCTTAGGGCACCCAAAGAGATCTCCACCCAATCTTAGGGCACCCAAAGAGATCTCCACCCAATCTTAGGACACCCAAAGAGATCTCCACCCAATCTTAGGACACCCAAAGAGATCTCCACCCAATCTTAGGACACCCAAAGAGATCTCCACCAAATCTTAGGGCACCCAAAGAGATCTCCACCTAATCATAGGGCTAGGGCACCCAAACAAAGACTGAAAGAGATCTGCACCCAATCTTAGGACACCCAAAGAGATCTCCACCCAATCTTAGGACACCCAAAGAGATCTCCACCCAATCTTAGGGCACCCAAAGAGATCTCCACCCAATCTTAGGGCACCCAAAGAGATCTCCACCCAATCTTAGGGCACCCAAAGAGATCTCCACCCAATCTTAGGGCACCCAAAGAGATCTCCACCCAATCTTAGGGCACCCAAAGAGATCTCCACCCAATCTTAGGGCACCCAAAGAGATCTCCACCCAATCTTAGGGCACCCAAAGAGATCTCCACCCAATCTTAGGACACCCAAAGAGATCTCCACCCAATCTTAGGACACCCAAAGATATCTCCACCCAATCTTAGGGCACCCAAAGAGATCTCCACCCAATCTTAGGACACCCAAAGAGATCTCCACCCAATCTTAGGACACCCAAAGAGATCTCCACCCAATCTTAGGGCACCCAAAGAGATCTCTACCCAATCTTAGGGCACCCAAAGAGATCTCCACCCAATCTTAGGACACCCAAAGAGATCTCCACCCAATCTTAGGGCACCCAAAGAGATCTCCACCTAATCATAGGGCTAGGGCACCCAAACAAAGACTGAAAGAGATCTCCACCCAATCTTAGGACACCCAAAGAGATCTCCACAGAATCTTAGGACACCCAAAGAGATCTCCACCCAATCTTAGGGCACCCAAAGAGATCTCCACCCAATCTTAGGGCACCCACGAGAGATCTCCACCAAATCCGGCCTGGGGCAAGCAGGAATAACTATCGCTATGTTGTTGTTGATGTAATGCCGCGAATTGATGCTGACAGTGTGCCCTTTTACTCATTGGTGTGGTGGGTCGTAATGGCTTTCTTAACATTCCCGGCTCTTACTGGAGAAGTTGGATTTCGCCTAGTCCTAGGCTATGCTGAGAAACTACTAGTCAAGCCCAGAGGTACTGCAATACTATAGTTTGTTTCAGATTGTTTGCCTCCCTAATTCCAGTAATATCTCGAAAACCGTCTGATAGAATACCATGATTTTTTGCATGCGACCTTAGATGTTCAATGACGTAACGAATTTATCATTTAAATTATCGTATGTGTTACCGTTTCCTCAAAGCGGCAACTTCCTTTGATCTCCTTCATATTTGTATTTATTTTGACACAAAAAACAGAATGTACGGTAAATGAAGATCTTTTACACTTTTTAGAGGAAAAGGCGTAACTTTTATTTTTATATAAGGGACATTATTACTTTATAATAAGAGAGTAAGTAAGTAAATGTTCCTGTCATGCCTGAAGGTGTATAGGGGAATAAACCGCCACAATTGCACTTTTTCACAACATGCTACCCATTTGGATTGGGCTCTTTTAATTATACAACTAATATTGAATCAAATCAAAATAGGCCGAACATTCACCGAATAGAAATTATTTATTTTAAGAACACAGAATACATCGTCAACTCACTAAAAAAACAGTTCCTGAAGTGGTCCGTATCCAGAGTTTCCAACTCCAACAAAGTCACTTCAGTAAGTTCAAACAAATGAGTTTTATTCAGAATCTGCCGAATCTAATAGACGTATTACCATTTTTGGTTGAATAACCCACAGACCATCGTTTCTCCAATACTTATCTTCCTCAACCATAACATGGTCTTCACAACTAGCCCAATAATCTTTGTCTATGTTTGAAATAGCAACATTGGTAAGCTCTTTAACATCAGATAATTTGAAAGTTTTATTTTCGGATGCTACTTGCCCTTTGATCTTTGCCCAAACTAATTCAATAGGATTTAGGTGTGAGTGATATGGAGGCAGCCTCAAACATCTATGACCATGTTCTTCAATTAATTTATCTATTTGAAATATCTTTGGCCGTTGTATCTGTTTTACAAGTGAAAGTAATTCAGGCTTGAGATACATATCGTTAAATGGTATTTGTTCCCTTGTCAGCCATGTCTTTATTTCAGCTTTAGTGCTTGATGATGTTGGAACTTTATCTTTTTGTGCCACTTTGTTTTGGTAAGATGCAAAATCCATGATCAAACAAGATGGTCGATCTAATAAAGGCAAAAGAGTGTCTTTAATCCAATCTCTGAACATATGACTGTTCATCTCTGAATGATAATCCTGGTTATCAGTTGACTTTGCAATAAAAACAAGTTCAGCATTCTCCACCAGGCCATTATTTTTGCTCCCAGCATGTGCCACTATAAGGCGCTTTCCTTTGCTGCTAGGTACATACCTTTTAATAGTCCCATCTAATGACTGCCATTCTTTTTCATTTGTGTGGTGGGCATTAATCCATGTTTCGTCCAAGTACACAATGTCATAATCTTCATTACGCATTTGTCTAACTTCACGTAAATATTTGCTTCTTGCAGCTACTAAATGAGGTTTCTCGCAAATGATGTTTCTTCCACAAGAATATTTTCTAAAAGTGAAGCCTAAACTCCGCACACTTCTCCATAGTGTAGTTTTTGATACATCAATACTGGTGTTCTTTTTAAGCCAAATCTTAAGTTTCCTTATAGTAACTTCTTCCCCTAAGTCAAACATTTTACAAATCTCTCTGCGGACAAGTTCTCTGTCAAAACTGTCTAACAAATGTTTTCTTCCTCGACTTCTTTCTTTCCTTGAACATTCACATTGAACATTTTTCACTGATCTATGAAACGACCGTTTACTTAAACCTAACACGTGCATCGTTCTCTTTTCAGGATTTGATATGCTGTGATATAGACTCCCTCGTTTTGCCTCTCTACAAAAATATAAATATAATTTCTTTGTAATATTTTGTTCAGTAACAAATTTCAACTTTAAACTCATTGTTAAGGGCACAACTCACAAAACACGCCTATGTAAATAATTTGATTTTGTATTTTTGGTGACGTTATACTAATGACGTGATACAAAAAGTTGACAATTTTAATCCAGTAAGTGCAAAACCAGAATTGCGCACCGAATATAAGAGAAATTTGCTACACATATCTGCAAATATTGACAAAAATCTGACATTTGCAATTCAATAGTGTAAACCGGTGCCTTTACCCACCAACATATAAAGGAAATTCCCAAATGAAGATGTTTAAATCATTCTTGAAGTGATATGGAAGGGGTAAATACTCTTAAATTTTGATTCAAATGTGCCCAAGTTTAATCATACTTTTATCCTCCTGGTAAGCAAGCGCACAAGAAAAACCAGCAGTTTGTTTGCAATGAATTTATTTTTTTCTATTACGTTATGAGATTCAGTAGGTTACATGCAAAATATCAGCACTGTAGCACAAATGGTTGCTGAGCTGTGGTTTTTTGAAGTGAGGCAAAAAATCTGAAGCGAACAATAGACCTTCTATATTAGTAAGAGTCAACGCTACAGGGAACACGGCGGTCCTAGCCTCTCTTAACCAGCCTGTTTTAACGCAGGATCAATACTAGGTCTTCTATATCAGTAAGATCCACCACTACCGGGAACACAGCGCTCCTAGCTTATGTTAGCCAGCCTGTTTTGACATAGGCTGTTACCAGGGGAGACCACGAGGAGGTAGAACAGCTAGGTCTTGGTCAGCTGATGGTGAGCCGACCCTGTTTTTGCTCCCCTACTCTCGCCAGGACATGCCAGCCTCTTTCATTTCATCATGTATGGTTCGCCTCCATGTCCCCAATGGTCTGCCTCTTCTTCGTTTACCAAGTGGTGCCCATGTTAATGCCAGTTGGTGTCAATGTTAATGTCAGGTGGTGTCCACGTTAATGCTAGGTGGTGTTCATATTAATGCCATGTGGTGTCCATGTTAATGCCAGGCGGTGTCCACGTTAATGCTAGGTGGTGTCCATATTAATACCATGTGGTGTCCATGTTAATGCCAGGCGGTGTCAATGGACATAATGCTAGGTGGTGTCCATGTTAATGCTAGGTGGCGTCCGTGTTAATGTCAGGTAGTGTCCATGTTAATGCCAGGCGGTGTCAATGGACATAATGCTAGGTGGTGTCCATGTTAATGCTAGGTGACGTCCGTGTTAATGTCAGGTAGTGTCCATGTTAATGCCAGGCGGTGTCAATGTACATAATGCTAGGTGGTGTCCCTGTTAATGCTAGGTGGCGTCCGTGTTAATGTCAGGTAGTGTCCATGTTAATGCCAGGTAGTGTCCATGTTAATGCCAGGTGGTGTCTATTTGAATGCCAGGTGGTGTCTATGTTAATGCCAGGTGGTGTCCATGTTAATGCTAGGTGGTGTTGATGTTAATGCCAGGTGGTATCCATATTAATGCCAGGTGGTATGCATATTAATGCCAGATGGTATCCATATTAATGCCAGGTGGTATGCATATTAATGCCAGATGGTATCCATATTAATGCCAGGTGGTATGCATATTAATGCCCGGTGGTATCCATATTAATGCCAGGTGGTATGCATATTAATGCCAGATGGTATCCATATTAATGCCAGGTGGTATGCATATTAATGCCCGGTGGTATCCATATTAATGCCAGGTGGTATGCATATTAATGCCAGGTGGTGTCCATGTTAATGTCAGGTAGTGTCCATGTTAATGCCAGGTGGTATCCATATTAATGCTAGGTGGTGTCCATATTAATTCCAGGTGGTGTTCATGCGAATGCCAGGTGGTATCCATATTAATGCCAGGTGGTGTCCATGTTAATGCCAGGTGGTGTCCATATTAATGTCATGTGGTGTCCATAATAATAGTGCCAGGTGGTATGCATATAAATGCCCGGTGGTATCCATATTAATGCTAGGTGGTGTTCAAATTAATTCCAGGTGGTGGCCATATTAATGCCAGGTTGTGTCCATATTAATGCCAGGTGATGTCCATATTAATGCCAGGTGGTGTCCATATTAATGCCAGGTGGTGTCCATATTAATGCCAGGTGGTGTCCATATTAATGTCAAGTGATGTCCATATTAATGCCAGGTGGTGTCCATATTAATGTCAAGTGATGTCCATATTAATGCCAGGTGGTGTCCATATTAATGCCAGGTGGTGTCCATATTAATATCAAGTGATGTCCATATTAATGTCAAGTGGTGTCCATATTAATGCCAGGTGGTGTCCATATTAATGTCAAGTGATGACCATATTAATGCCAAGTGGTGTCCATATTAATGTCAAGTGATGTCCATATTAATGCCAGGTGGTGTCCGTGTTAATGCCACGTGGTGTCCATATTAATGCCAGGTGGTGTCCATATTAATGCCAGGTGGTGTCCATATTAATTAATGTCAAGTGTTGTCCATATTAATGCCAGGTAGTGTCCATATTAATGCCAAGTGGTGTCCATATTAATGTCAAGTGATGTCCATATTAATGCCGAGTGGTGTCCTTATTAATGTTAAGTGATGTCCATATTAATGCCAAGTGGTGTCCATATTAATGTCAAGTGATGTCCATATAAATGCCAAGTGGTGTCCTTATTAATGTTAAGTGGTGTCCATGTTAATACCTGGTTCGTTCCATCCCCAGAACGAGCATTTCTCTATTGATAGTTCCTGTCCTGCAGTGATTGAACGCAACCAGAACTAATATTAGAGTTGACAAATAACACATCTGGAAAACATAAAGAGACAATTTACGGTCACGAATTTAGAATTAGAAGTAGTTCCTGTTAAAAGGAAAAAAAACTAAGCAATTAAAGACAGTCATACAAGTTCAAGTGGGCTGATAACATCAAGTGGTGGATCGAGAATTAATTACAGGGGTTAAATTGCATTCCATTGCAGGAAACGTTCGAAGTGGTAAAAGCCCAATTTGAAAAGGAGTTGGAGGGGGGAATTGAGTGGGGGTGGAAGGGACGGGTTAGAGTATAGTGTGAAATGTAAAAAAAAAAAAAAATTATAGAGATGTAATTGTATAGAAAAATCATCATTAAAGTGGTGCTTTATGCAATGATCATCAAATACTACAGTCCGTTCCTAAATTCGTGAGCACAGTGTCCTTCAATTTTCTCAGAATTAATTTGATGAATTGCAGCGGATTTTTGCTTGCAGTCTTATATTTTCACAGAATTTAAGACTTGATAACATTTGAGTCCAAAGACAGCTTAGCTTTTGCACAAATAATTTGTGTTATATGCTGATTACTTGCGTTCGTCTGAAGACTAAAGGAGTACATCTCTTCGTCATCCGTCATTAAAAGAACGTTAAGGGGGCGTGTCTGTGGTGTGTTGTGGTTTGCAGTATAAAATGTGATATTTACGCCTTTCGGCCCAATACATCCGACTTCAGAACGACATTTTTGAGTACCGGGTTGTCTTCCCTCTTCGATCACTAGCTGCTTAGCCAGACTAGAAATTTTAGTAATTCTTGAGTTTTTTTACTATTACTGTTTCGCCAAATGAACAGCCAGGTCAACTTTTTAAACTATTTTTTACTGGAGGCACCACAGAGAGTTGGAGCAAGGTCTGGATGGTTCTAGTTCACCGACCCTGGCGCAAGCCATCAGCTGTGGGTCGCTGACAACTTCCAGCTGTGCTGCTGTGAGGTGCGCCTTCGCCTCTTATTTCATGACAGTTACAAAATGGGGGGGCCCTAAATATTTCATTTTAGCATAAAATCATGTTCATTTTTTTAAATACAGCGAATTAAAAACTAGACGATGACATAAACGTCATAGGTGACACAGTAATTACACATTTGATGAAACGATGCAGATTGGTCAACGTAAAACTGCAGTTCTCTTTCGTTGGTCTAAGCCATACATTGAAAGGAAAAATTAAAAAATTAAAAATGGTATATAAGAAGCTTTACGTGACAAGTGGACGACACAGACTAAACAACGTTTCGGCTCAAAACTGCAGTTCTCTTTCATTGGTCTAAGCCATACATTGAAAGTG
The DNA here is from genome assembly GCA_032433765.1 of Megaustenia siamemsis. Lineage (NCBI taxonomy): Eukaryota > Metazoa > Mollusca > Gastropoda > Stylommatophora > Ariophantidae > Megaustenia > Megaustenia siamemsis. The sequence goes on along the minus strand of JAVIAB010000102.1, from coordinate 34,526,475 downwards.
GTTCACTTTCGGTGCGGCTACGCCTTATTTCTTTTGGCGCGTGCTGTGGCTGTTATGCTGGGGACTGCAACTGCCTTTCTTTGTTTGGATCCTTCACTGAGATGCTATGCTAATTCGGATGATTCCACTGGTACGGACAGTTGAGCAATTATGGATTTTATTTCATTTGCAGTGATACCGGGACCTTCGACTAACCATAACTATATCTATATCTATATATAAACCTATATCTATATCTAAACCTATATCTATATCTAAACCTATACCTGTACCTATACATATATATATATATATCCATATCTATAATTATAACTATAACTATATCTATATATCTATATATCTATATCTATATCGATATCTATATCTATGTCTATATCTATATCTATATCTATATCTATATCTATATCTATATCTATATCTATATCTATATCTATATCTATATCTATATCTATATCTATATCTATATCTATATCTATATCTATATCTATATCTATATCTATATCTATATCTATATCTATATCTATATCTATATCTACATCTACATCTACATCTATATCTATATCTATATCTGTAACTATATCTATATCTATAACTATATCTATACCTATACCTATACATATACCTATACCTATACCTATACCTATACCTATACCTATACCTATACCTATACCTATACCTATACCTATACCTATACCTATACCTACATCTACATCTACATCTACATCTACATCTACATCTACATCTACATCTACATCTACATCTACATCTACATCTATATCTATATCTATAACTATATCTATATCTATTTTTTTCTGAGTGCTGTAAAACATACCTCCTCCTCCTATTATTCGCTGAATTACCGCCTCGGAAGTTTCCTTCTATAATAATATTCATTTATTATTATTTGTCTCGTGTTTAGTGGAGCTATTGTCTATTTTTGTTGTTGCCGTTTTGTTCCCGTCGAACAGCTTCTCTTGTGGCTAACCAATGTTTGAACTTTCTTCCTCATCTCACTTTGCCTACTCTGCCTGGGCACAGAATATGGAGATAGTGCTTTACCCATTCACACTATCCCCCTCTCGACTTCGTTTGAAGAATTTCCGGATGGACAAGATCCATAAGTTCGGAAATGAAAGAAGTTGCAAGAGATGCCAGAAAGACGTTTAGCGCCATTTACTGCCTTACGGTTCATCGCTCCGAATCTTGACTCTGGGTGTACTCCCATAACCTTCGATTCTAACTAGAATCTAGTCCACAAGGTAGTGGAGAGTTTTCTAGAATTTAAAAGATTAATTAGGGTGATCTAAATCTAAATGACAAAAAAATAAATAAATAAATGAAAGTTAATTTCAAATACCAGGAAGAAAGTACATAAGTAAATAAGTAAGTATGTAAATAAGAAAGTAAGTAAGTAAGAAAGTAATAAAGTAAGAAAGTAAGTGAGTTAGTAAGTAAGTAAGTAGATAAATAAGAAAATAAGGAAATAAGTAGGTGAGTTAGTAAGTCAGTAAGTAGAAAAGCAAGTAAGTAAGTGAGTTAGTAAGTAAATAGGTAAGCAAGTAAGTAAGTGAGTTAGTAAGTAAGTAGGTAAGCAAGTAAGTGAGTTAGTAAGTAGGTAAGTCAGAAAGTAAGTCAGTAAGAATAATTTCCTTTACAGAACGTTCCTATTGCGCAATGTTTGTTGGCTCTGTAATTGTCTAGGCATCACGCATCAGTGGTTGCCTTCTGCCGGTTGGCATTATCATGAGGACGGGAAACCCACATAAAGAAGTATCATTTTGAGGGCCATGTATTGCTAAGGGATGTCAAGAGAGAAACTGTATAGTTACAGCTTTACATAAGTGAGGGGCAGCACAAAATCAAAACGGCGTTGCGGTTCAGTAGACCTTCAGTTGATATATAAGGACAACAGACAAGACAATCACTAGAGGTTATAGAAATGTGGTTTTACAGAAGAATGTTAAGAATACCTCGGACAGCTAAGAAGAATAATGAAAACGTACTGAAAGAGCCCAAAGAAAAAAGAGAGCTAATTTGCAATATTAGGAAGAAACAATTATCATTTTTGGGCCATGTAATGAGAAGGGAACAGCTGGAATATATTGTGATAACCGGGAGTCTCTCTCTCTCTCTCTCTCTCTCTCTCTCTCTCTCTCTCTCTCTCTCTCTCTCTCTCTCTTTGTATCCTTATCATCAGCTTTACAGTAGGTTCCCATGTTTATGCATTTACCTAAAAGGTGACCAGACGTCCAGATTTTCCCGGGACAATCCTGAATTTTTACTGTTTTTTTTTCAACCTTTGTCCCGGATTTGTTACTGTCCCGAATTTGTCCCGCTTTTGTCCCGGATTTGTTAAAATACATTAGGGACACACACGTTTACCAATTTTGCCAATATGGTAAACGTCTCTTCGACTTAAAAATATAAATTATTCCGTTGTTATGTAGAAAATGTTTTAAAAGTTGAACTGGCTGTTCATTTGGCCAAACAGTAACAGTAAAATGCGCTCCAAGTTTTAAAATCTTCTATACTGAAACTGAAACGCAATAACGTTTAATTCAATAACTCCTGATACAGTTTTGTAAGCCTATATTGTTGTGTGTTGTACTTAGTTTTAAAAAATATATATATATTATTCACTTGAAAAAGACGGAATAAATTTCATGTTATTGATTAAAAATTTACGTCAAATTGGGGGTCTCGGTAGCCGAGTTGGGAAAACCACCTGACTGGACTACCGACGTTCGGACAACCCGTGTTCGATTCCCGCTGGGAGCAGTGTGAATTGTACTCGTTTGCAAAAAAAAAATGCAAAAAATACCCCCACGGTCGACCCAGCCGTTGGCAGAAATGGGTACCAGATTATTACCCTGGGAAGGTGGGGAATGTCGCCTCGCATCTGAGTTTCGATGCTTGAGGAGACACTATACAGAAATCTCCGAACATTATGGGTTGAAACTCGCCGGTTCAAGTCTCGTACTTTACCTTTACCTTAAGTCAAATTAATCCGTCCCGGATTAGGGTTTCAAAAATATGGCCACCTTACTTTACCCCGTCATGAGAAATGAATGAACAGACAAATGTTTTGACAACTGGAAGAACTGAGGGAAGAAGAGATGGATAAAAACAAAGAGAACAGACCCTAGCATTGTTTAAGTGTGTGGTTTTGTAAGAAGCCAATAACAAAACTGGTAAACAGCTAAAGAGATAGAAAGTTGTGAAGAGACATGAACACCTACACCAGCAGATACGGTACTTGATGATGAAGCTGACTTACAAATCGGTAATTTGTATATCTTTTTTTTTTTAAAGTAAATAAACTGGACCCTGATCCCATCTTAGCCGCAATAGCTCAGTGGTTAGTGAACTGGACTACAAAGGACAAGAGGTAGGGTTCGATCTCAAACCACGGCTTACGGGTTCACCCAGCCTTAAATGAGTACCGGATTTTTTTCTGGGAAAGTAAAGTGGCACGGGCGTAATACCGACCACGTTACTCCAAAAATCATGTGCTGAAGGTCTGTAAAATGTATGGTCACTAACACCATATTCCCTATACGTCACTTGGCGTGCCTGGTCACTAACACCATATTCCCTGTATGTCACTTGGCGTGACGGGGCTCTTTACTTTTTACTTTACTGACCGCATCTTGGATAAGAAGTCTCACATATCAGATAAATTAAACAACGTCTCAAGATTTTGAGAAATTCAACAATTTATTTAGAAGCATGAAATATAAACACAAGTGCGCTCATCACAAACTACAAACATGCAAAGACCACGCACTAACAACAATCAAGGAAGACCTATATTTTAAAATGTTAAACGAATCAATTAATATTTCCCAACATTTTCATTTATCTCCACAGGTGTATACCATTCTGTGATAAATATTTTTATAAATAAATATACACATGAGAATCATTGTCACCGGGTTGTGTATTCTTTAAAAAAACATTGCATTCACCATAGCCCGTCTAAAAGAATCACAGTCTCTAGCCAGATCTCTCACAGAATGTTGCATTCATCACAGCCCGTCTGAAAGAATCTCTGGCTCTAGTCACATCTCCCACTTCTTCTGTTGTCATGTTCAAGGTCGCCTCGATGTACTGAAATCAATCTCTTCTTGGTCTGCCCTGATGCGTCGTCCAGGAGCCATACCTTCCATTTTTGTTCTTTCAAACCCGCTGTCTTTAACGTGGCCTTAGTATTTTAATGTCCTCTGTAGAATAGTGTTTATAAGCCAGTTCTTTTTAATGTTTAAATCTTTTAATGTCTTTATTGCTCTTTTTCATTATCCATATCAATATATGTTAGAAATAGTCTTTTATTTGTCTTTAATAACATAATGTTATCAAACTAATAATAGTCAGAAAGACACATTTTCTTTTTTAAAAGCTCATCATCTTCATCATCGCAATCATCATCATCATGGCAATTTAAAAAAAAAGAAAAAAAAAGTTGCATGGTAACAGCTTTACGTGGTAATGGACAATAAAAAAGTCGACGTTTCGGCCAAGTAGGTCTTCTGCTGGAACAACAAACACCTTTTTTAAAAAAAAATGCCATTATCATCAGATTTATAGCGGCTTCGTATCTCTACGCATTATGATGCTTTTACTTCATCATCATCACCTTCTTCATTCCTTGTTCTTTTCACCATCGATTGATTTATATTGAGATGCGCTTGACTCTTCTGATGGTCTCTCCTCAAGAGTCATGGACCCAAGGCCGAGCAAAGGAGATGGAGCACATGAATCTGGGTTCTCCCTTGAGGTTCTCTGCATATCAAAGAGAAGATCGGAACTGCCATCGGTGCGTCCGAAGTGTGAAGATGATAAACCAAACATTACACCTTCTGCCGGCCTGTTCTTTAGTTATTTCCCCCCTATTATGTCTGTTGTTTATAATTTAAACATTTGGGAACTGTGCTAACCTCAGACGGAAGATGTACAAAAGAGGTGAGAATGACTCAGGCAAAAGCAGCTTTCCAGAAAATGAGGAAGATACTATGCAATCCATTTTTGACAATCAAAACAAGAAAAAGAGTTATTAAATGTTATTTAGAGCCAGTCGTAACATATGGATGTGAATCTTGGACAGTAGGACAACAGACACGGAAATCACTAAAGTCTAGAAATGTGGTTTTACAGAAGAATGTTGAGTATACCATGGTCAGCTAAGAAGAGTAATAAAAACGTTCTGGAAGAGGCCAAAGGAAAACGAGAGCTAATTTCCAATATTAGGAAGAAACAATCATCATTTTTTTTGGCCATGTAATGAGAAGAGAACAACTGGAATATATTGTAACAACTGGGAAAATTGAGGGACGTAGAGATAGAGGGAAGCAAAGAGGGGAAAAAAAAGAAGTAGGCAAGTAGGTCTAGAAGTAGACAAACCCACCAAGACAAGTCCTTTCATGGCTACTGTGATACTTTCTTAACATCTTAAAAACCTATTGTGATGGACATGACCCTTGATTTGTGAGTATATACACAAACAAATAGTAATCTATTTTGTAAACTGGGAAAATTGAGGGACAAAGAGATCAAGGGAAGCAAAGAGGAAAGATACCAGACAGCTTAAGAGAATGGCTTGGCGGAAAGTCAACAACCGAAATGATAAATAACTGCCTAGATCGAAAGTTGTGGAGAGACATGATCACCTACGCCAGCAGGCTTGGTACTTGATGATGATGATGATGTCTGCTGTACCATCACTCCATTTTTCTCGTGGTCGACTCTTTCATCTAGTTCTCTCTTAGCTATTTATTTATGTAACTTAACAGGCGGTTCAACCATTTTAATTTATTGTTTCGTTATTTATTAATTAAATAGCGAGCATATTCAGAAGTTTCAACTTTTATTCAAATTTCAATTAAAAAGATAAAACTATATGATATTTTAAAGCGCAGAAAAGGTAGTACTATAGCAACAGGATTGGATTTAGGCATAGGCTAAGTAACCTACAGGTGGCGCTCCACAATCCGACAGGACCCCACAATCCGACTAGACCTAATATTTGTTGATATTGTAATGTATGGTAGAGGCCAGATTGCGTTAATGTTTTAACATGGAGCCTCACAGTTTTATTTAGCTTAGCTGGCAGCTTAGGGCCTCACCGAGTCTTGTAAAGTTTCATTTAGCTTAGCCGGCAGCTTAGGGCCTCACCGAGTCTTGTAAAGTTTAATTTAGCTTAGCCGGCAGCTTAGAGCCTCACCGAGTCTTGTAAAGTTTCATTTAGCTTAGCCGGCAGCTTAGGGCCTCACCGAGTCTTGTAAAGTTTCATTTAGCTTAGCCGGCAGCTTAGAGCCTCACCGAGTCTTGTAAAGTTTCATTTAGCTTAGCCGGCAGCTTAGAGCCTCACCGAGTCTTGTAAAGTTTCATTTAGCTTAGTCGGCAGCTTAGAGCCTCACCGAGTCTTGTAAAGTTTCATTTAGCTTAGCCGGCAGCTTAGGGCCTCACCGAGTCTTGATAGGGTCCTGGCAATTGCCTTTTGCTAATAAAACGTTAGAGGCTTCATTGCACAAAGTGTCAGATTCATGAAGTTGGGTAGAGTAATTTCCTTCCTCGCTACTTCTCCTTCTCATAGAAAATCTTTTCATTCATTGGGTGTCGTCTACACATCGAAGGGTTGGCGACCATGAAGCGCCATTCATTCATTGGGTGTCGTCTCCGCATCGAAGGGTGGCTACCATGGAACGTCATTCATTCATTAGGTGTCGTCTCCACATCGAAGGTTGCTACCATGAAGCGTCATTCATTCATTGGGTGTTGTCTAAACATCAAAAGTTAGCTACCATGGAGCGTCATTCATTCATTGGGTGTTGTCTCCACATCAAAGGTTGCTACCATGGAGCGTCATTCATTCATTGGGTGTTGTCTAAACATCAAAAGTTAGCTACAATGGAGCGTCATTCATTCATTGGGTGTTGTCTAAACATCAAAAGTTAGCTACCATGGATCGTCATTCATTCATTGGGTGTTGTCTAAACATCAAAGGTTGCTACCATGGAGCGTCATTCATTCATTGGGTGTTGTCTCCACATCAAAGGTTGCTACCATGGAGCGCCATTCATTCATTGGGTGTTGTCTCCACATCAAAGGTTGCTACCATGGAGCGTCATTCATTCATTGGGTGTTGTCTAAACATCAAAAGTTAGCTACCATGGAGCGTCATTCATTCATTGGGTGTTGTCTAAACATCAAAAGTTAGCTACCATGGAGCGCCATTCATTCATTGGGTGTTGTCTAAACATCAAAAGTTAGCTACCATGGAGCGTCATTCATTCATTGGGTGTTGTCTCCACATCAAAGGTTGCTACCATGGAGCGCCATTCATTCATTGGGTGTTGTCTCCACACCAAAGGTTGCTACCATGGAGCGTCATTCATTCATTGTGTGTTGTCTCCACATCAAAGGTTGCTACCATGGAGCGTCATTCATTCATTGGGTGTTGTCTAAACATCAAAAGTTAGCTACCATGGAGCGTCATTCATTCATTGGGTGTTGTCTCCACATCAAAGGTTGCTACCATGGAGCGTCATTCATTCATTGGGTGTTGTCTCCACATCAAAGGTTGCTACCATGAAGCGTCATTCATTCATTGGGTGTTGTCTCCACATCAAAGGTTGCTACCATGGAGCGTCATTCATTCATTGGGTGTTGTCTAAACATCAAAAGTTAGCTACCATGGAGCGTCATTCATTCATTGGGTGTTGTCTAAACATCAAAAGTTAGCTACCATGGAGCGCCATTCATTCATTGGGTGTTGTCTAAACATCAAAAGTTAGCTACCATGGAGTGTCATTCATTCATTGGGTGTTGTCTCCACATCAAAGGTTGCTACCATGGAGCGTCATTCATTCATTGGGTGTTGTCTCCACATCGAAGGTTGCTACCATGGAGCGTCATTCATTCATTGGGTGTTGTCTCCACATCAAAGGTTGCTACCATGGAGCGTCATTCATTCATTGGGTGTTGTCTCCACATCAAAAGTTAGCTACCATGGAGCGTCATTCATTCATTGGGTGTTGTCTCCACATCAAAGGTTGCTACCATGGAGCGTCATTCATTCATTGGGTGTTGTCTAAACATCAAAAGTTAGCTACCATGGAGCGTCATTCATTCATTGGGTGTTGTCTAAACATCAAAAGTTAGCTACCATGGATCGTTATTCATTTATTGGGTGCAGTCTCCACATCGAAGGGTGGCTACCATGGAGCGTCATTCATTTATTGGCTGCAGTCTCCACATCGAAAGGTGGCAATCATGGAGCGTCATTCATTTATTGGTGCAGTCTTCACGTCGAAGGTTGCCTACCATGGAGAGCCAGTTTATTATGTCTCTTTTCTTGATGGTGCACGTTGTCATAGGCTCACCTGTCCAACTTTTGATGTTATCATTCTACTTTAGTCTTGATCTGCCTCTGCCTTGCTTCCCTTGTACCTTCCCTTCCAAGATAACATTTAGAATGCTATTATGTCTCTTCACATGTCCACAAAATCTCAGTTGTTTTTTTCTAATTGTGTTAAATAGTTCTTTATTCATTTTTAGCTGATTCAGAACTTCCCTGTTTGTCTTCTTTCCCTTCCACCCTCCACATGTTTATATAGATCCACATTTCAAAGGCTTCAATTTTCTGCTCTGTTTTCTTATTTAACGTCCATGTTTAATGCCACGTCACCATACAGAAAGGTTGAGTAAATGTAACATTTCGCTATCCGTAATTTTAGTTCTGGTGTTATTGACTTTGATGTGAGTATATTTAAAAAAAAAAAAGAATGTAAACGTAAAATAAACCAAGGAATAGGAATGGCAAATAAAATCATGATTATTTGTGTCCCAGCTTCATTGACCTGGGTAGAAGTTTCCTTCTCAGCCACACATTTGAAGAAGCTGAGTGGGCTCCGGTTAAGTCAGGGAGGGAAGTAATGTCGCTGCAACTGGTAGTTGAATCGCAGTCCTTCAGTTCGGCAGGCGAGTGCACTACCACAACATTACCTGTCACTCAAAATCAGCAAGCCTCATTAATAAAAATTCTCTTACATAAATGCCAAATACGATTTCTCTGAAGGCTAAATAATTATATAAATAATTCCTCAATATTCGTCGTGTATCCCTTATGCTGTCTAACATGCATAAATGTATTTACCAAACTATACACAGATTAATGCGTATATTAAAATTAATATTTGCAAGCGAATATCGAACATAAATTTAGTGTGCGTTATCAATAACGCAATTCTCTCACATTAAAAAACAGCCAAGATAGACCAAATTAGATTTTCTAAAAGCCAAACTAATATATTAAAGTTTCGCTCACATTGGCTTATATTTGTGTTTACTTCCTTAGGTCTAATGGGCGGGAACTTTGAAAAGTAAAGTAAATGTCCACTCTACGCCTTCTATGTGTAAGGGGAATGTGTGGTGTTAGCGACCATATTTTTCCGTGATCAACGATACATTTTTGGTTTATGTGGTCGGTATAACACCAGGCCGTCTTTGTTTTCCATAAAAATATCCTTATGTTCATTTTTTTATAGACAGGGTAAGCCCCGGAGCTTTGTCGATGCGTTAAAAACCAACACGTCTAGGGATCGAATCAGGACTTTTCTGATCAAGAAACAAAAATGATCCCCGAAGTGTCTGCTGAAGTGAGAACATAGCTGATGAGATCATAACTAGCCCCGAAGTGTCTGCTGAAGTGAGAACATGGCTGAAGAGATCATAACTGCCCCCCGAAGTGTCAACTGAAGTGAGAACATGGCTGAAGAGATCATAACTGCCCCCCGAAGTGTCTGCTGAAGTGAGAACATGGCTGAAGAGATCATAACTAGCCCCGAAGTGTCTGCCGCAGTGAGGGCATGGATTGTTGTGTGTTGACCTGTCGAGTAAGATTATTTCGTATCGGCATTTTGACCTGCCTAGATCGCTTCAATATGGCCTCATCTATTCTTTTCTCCATCATAACTTGCTATATATTCAGCAGCCCTGATGTGCCAGGTTGAGCAACGAGCACCGATACTACCTGAAACATGACGATTGATACAATATTGTAGTGACATCAATTGTGATCTTGAACTTTTGTTTGTCGGCTTGTGACCATCTGCCTGTTGGGAGTTTGTCATTAATCATTTTAACTATCCATATGTCACTCGTATCTCAATGTTTATATTCTAGACATGTTAATATTGTGTGCCAAAATATATGTATGTCTTGTAGCATTAGGATACACTTGTGCCAGAACACCACCAATATTTCCCCGTGCGTTCATTATTTATGTTTGGCCTCAATCTACAACATTATTTAATTAAACAGGTTTGGTCTCAAAATTTGCAACTGAAAAATTAATCCGATCAAGAAATTCGGAAAAAACTGGCCTTAATTTGATTTTAAAAAAAGTTTCGTGTCTTCCTTTGTCAGTCAAAACATAATTACGACTGAAAAATAAAATATGAATCTTCTTTTGGCCGACAAAATATTATCACAATGTTCAAAAGAATGCATTGTTTCCGAAAAAACAAAAAAATCAACAATTGTTTTGTCAGTCACTGGATCAATAATTTTACAACTAAAATCAGTAAAGACGTGATCTGTAATCATCAGCATTTCTTCTGTTGATGAATTCCTTTGCCAAGAAACTCTGATGATGATGGAAGTGGTTCTACTAGAGTGTAGTAGCGAAGTAGATCTTCAACACAGCTGAAAGTTCTTTTACGGTCCAGAGATAGATTAGCTGCTATCTCATGCACCTTGTATTCTTTTATTTGGCCACTTTGATCTTTAAATGAAATAACCTTCTGATCGTTTTGTCTTGACTTTCGAATTAAATACGTACCGCTCTCTTTAGTTGACAGTAGTTTAAGTAGGTCATCACGGCTAAGGTCTGTGACAGCGATGGTACACATCGCTTCCAGAGATTGTGTCTGATTGCCTAAGTTGGCGTACTCATGTGTTTCAGTATAGACATCTTCTGTATAGTAAACCTCGCTGTATCGGGGTGGTTTGTCTGAATCGTCTGATTTGCTGTTAGATTGCTGGACGGGTTGTCTTAAAAGTGGATCCGAATTCTGTGTTTTGACTGCTGCAGCTGTTGTCTTACTAACAGGATGTGTTAAGACATCATCGCAAGACTCGTAGTGATGTGATGTCGGACTTTTGGGAGTAACTTTAGTTTTATCAACAGAAGTCTGTTTATTCAATGGTTTATTTATTACACCCACAGCTGTTTGGCTTCCAGCGGAGCTGTTATTGTCTTCGTCATCATCATCATCATAATCGTCACTGAAGGCTGGATCTCCCAGAGTTTGTCGTATTCCCTCTGTTGGCGAATAGACTAACTTTTCTAACCAGTTATAATCATCGTCATCAATGATTGCACAAGATTTAAATTTATCAGAAATTGATTGCGTTGGTTTCGGGATTTGGTTTGCCGCGTACATTTGGTTCTTGATCGCGTTCATCCATGTTTTTCTATCGGCATCACTGACACACGCAAAAGTCTTCTCTACTAACGACTCCATGTTCAAAGCTGGAACGATAGAGAAACACCATTGCTGACCTCTGACCTCGCATCTTTTAACCTGATTGTACCCACATAAGCAGAATTTGGAGTTTTGTGCCTTTGCTGTTTCATCAACGTAGATGTAAATAGAATCATATGTCAGAACCACAAGCCGACGTGGCCATTTCCCCACGTTGAGTTTGCTGCCTCTTTTCCTCAGCTGGCCAGATTTCACAACAGTTTCTTCCAGACTTAGAAGATCCTGTGCTCCAATGATCGATTTCTGTGGCCGTTTGGCTTGTTTGGGTTGAAATAACGTTGACGTCATGGTAGTGCTCAGGTCACAATATCCTGGAGATAAATAAAAGCAATAAGCTTAATGTTTACGTAAATAAATCTGCTACATACGTGTTTGTGTGATTTTTTTGTTCATATAAATCGTCACAACTGAATGAATAAATACACAAACAAGTAAGAAGTAAATAAAGTAAAGAGCCCCGACACGCCACCTGGTGGCGTAAAGGGAATATGGTGTTATCCTATAATTATTATAGACCATCAGGATATGATTTTTTGGGGTTGTAAAGTCAGTATTACAAAATCCTACATTACTACTACATGGACATTGACTACATTAAAAATCAGAAGAAAAAAAATTCGGTACGCATTAAAGGCTGGGTGAACATGGAAGAATGTACTATCAACCCTTACGTATGCGTGTGAAAGCTGGAAAACAACAAGAGATATAGAAACAGAGTTGAACGCATTCGAAAATAAATGTCTAAGGAAAATACTTGGTATAGCGTGGAACGAATTCAAAACAAACGAGGAAATTAGAGAAATCGCCAATCAACCACTAATATCTTCAGTAATAAAGAAAAAAAGATGGTCATACGTTGGACATGTGATGAGAAGAGATAATAACCGAATAGCAAAGCAAGCCCTCATATGGGAAACAACAGGTAAAAGAAAAAGAGGAAGACCCAGGGAGACACTGAGAAAAACATTGATGAGAGAGGCAAGAGCAGCAGGAATCGGCTCCCTAAATGAGATAGAACTGCTTGCACAGAACAGATGGCGATATTTGATAAAATATCTTTAAAAGAAAACTGCTAGAACAAAAAATTCATATAGGAGAAGGTGTATCTTGGTCTACGCCCTATGGGCCGGCTACGGCTCGAAAGGTCAATAGATAGAACATGGAAGCCGTTTAATCAGGATCGTACCCAACCTCTTGTCCTTAGAAGTTCTCTCTAACCAGCGAGCTAACGCAACCCTCACGCTGTAAGGATTCATCATCATCATCGAGTGCCATCTCCGCATCGAAGGTTGGCTACCATGGAGCGCCATTCTGCTCTGTCACTTCCTTTGATAGTGCAGGTTATCATAGGCTGATTTGTCCATCTTTTGATGTTACTCGTCCATGTTAGTCTTGGTCTGCCTCTACCTCTTTTACCTTGTATTTTCCCCTCCAGGATTACTTTTAGTAGGCTGTTGTGTCTTTTAACATGGCCCAAAAATCGCATTTGTCTTATTTGAATTGTGTTTAGTAGTTCTCTTTTCATTTTTAGTTGTTTTACGACTTCATCGTTTGTTTTCTTTTCCTTCCATCCAATTCTACCTATTCTTCTATATATCAACATTTCAAAGGCTTCAATTGTCTGTTCTTTTTTCTTGTCTAATGTCCATGTTTCTGCACCATATAGGAATATTGAGAAGATGTAACACTTTGCTATTCTTAGTTTCAGCACTGGTGTTATTTGTTTTAATGTTAGTATGTTCTGCATGGCATTAAAATTACTTTTTGCCAATCCTATTCTTTTGTTTATTTCAGTTGTACATGTTCCATCACTGGTTATAGTATGTCCAAGGTAGTTGTAGTTCTGAACTGTCTCCAGGTATATTCCATCAATTTTGATATCCACTTTTGGGTTTTGAGTATTTTCTTTGTTTATGATCAAAGTTTTAGTCTTTTTGACATTCATATCTAGTCCATATTTTTTGTTTGTCATGTTTTGTTTCATTATGTAATTGTTGTAGATCTTTAGGATTTTCTGCTATAAAATCAGTAGTACAGTATCGTCAGCATATCTTAGGTTATTGATTATCTTTCCATTAATGTTTAGGCATGGCATCTCTATGATGTTTTTAAAGATTTGCTCAGTGTATAGATTGAACAAGCTTGGTGATCGGATGCATCCTTGTCTTACTCCTCTTTTTATATCAATGGGTGTAGAGTTCTCCTTGTTATATTTTATTATTTCTGTTTTCTCCCAGCACAAATTACATATTAGTCGTATGTCTGTGTCATCTAGATGTAGCTTGAAGCAGGCATATATTGGTTTGGGGTTAAGGCAAAGAAATGCAATTAAATGCGAAGCTGCAGTAAAGCTAAATGTGAGGGGAAATTGGAAAAAAAGTAGAAAATTGGTATGTTAAAAGCTTTACGTGATTAGTAGACAAATAACAGCAGACGTCTACTAATCACATACAACTTTTAACATACCATTTATTCTATTTTTTTTTTCAATTCTCCCCATATATTGGTTTGTTTGCTTCTTTTGTCAAGGATTACAAATAAATAAATAGAATGAAATAATGAACAAATGCATAATTAGACATGATTTGTGGATAAATGGACAACGATAATAGAAAGTGGACAACGATAATGAATAAATAGATAATGACAATGAATAAATGGGCAATGAAAATGAATAAATGAACAATCAAAATGAATAAATGGGCAATGAAAATGAATAAATGGGTAATGAAAATGAATAAATGGGCAATGAAAATGAATAAATGGACAATCAAAATGAATAAATGGGCAATGAAAATGAATAAATGGGCAATGAAAATGAATAAATGGGCAATGAAAATGAATAAATGAACAATGACAATGAATAAATGGACAATCACAATGAATAAATGGACAATGAAAATGAATAAATGGACAATCACAATGAATAAATGAACAATTATAATGAATAAATGGACAATCATAATGAATAAATGGACAATGACAATGAATAAATGGACAATCACAATGAATAAATGGACAATCATAATGAATAAATGGACAATGACAATGAATAAATGAACAATGACAATGAATAAATGGGCAATGAAAATGAATAAATGGACAATCATAATGAATAAATGGACAATCATAATGAATAAATGGACAATGACAATGAATAAATGGGCAATGAAAATGAATAAATGGACAATCATAATGAATAAATGGATAATGATAATGAATAAATGAACAATGACAATGAATAAATGAACAATGAAAATGAATAAATGAACAATGACAATGAATAAATGAACAATGAAAATGAATAAATGAACAATGACAATGAATAAATGAACAATGACAATGAATAAATGAACAATGACAATGAATAAATGAACAATGACAATGAATAAATGAACAATGACAATGAATAAATGAACAATGACAATGAATAAATGAACAATGACAATGAATAAATGAACAATGACAATGAATAAATGAACAATGACAATGAATAAATGGACAATCACAATGAATAAATGGACAATGACAGTGAATAAATGGACAATCACAATGAATAAATGAACAATGACAATGAATAAATGGACAATCACAATTAATAAATGAACAATGACAATGAATAAATGGACAATCACAATGAATAAATGAACAATGACAATGAATAAATGGACAATCACAATGAATAAATGAACAATGACAATGAATAAATGGACAATCACAATGAATAAATGGACAATCACAATGAATAAATGGGCAATGAAAATGAATAAATGAACAATGACAATGAATAAATGAACAATGACAATGAATAAATGGACAATCACAATGAATAAATGGACAATGATAATGAATAAATGGACAATCACAATGAATAAATGAACAATGACAATGAATAAGAGGACAATCACAATGAATAAATGGGCAATGAAATTGAATAAATGAACAATGACAATGAATAAATTGACAATCGCAATGAATAAATGGGCAATGAAAATGAATAAATGAACAATGACAATGAATAAATGAACAATGACAATGAATAAATGAACAATCACAATGAATAAATGGATAATCACAATGAATAAATGGGCAATGAAAATGAATAAATGAACAATGAAAATGAATAAATGAACAATCACAATGAATAAATGGACAATCACAATGAATAAATGGGCAATGAAAATGAATAAATGAACTATGACAATGAATAAATGAACAATGACAATGAATAAATGGACAATCACAATGAATAAATGGACAATGATAATGAATAAATGGGCAATCACAATGAATAAATGAACAATGACAATGAATAAATGGACAATCACAATGAATAAATGGACAATCACAATGAATAAATGAACAATGACAATGAATAAATAGATAATGACAATGAATAAATGAACAATGACAATGAATAAATGGACAATCACAATGAATAAATGGACAATGATAATGTATAAATGGACAATCATAATGAATAAATGGACAATCACAATGAATAAATGGACAATTGCAATGAATAAATGGACAATCACAATGAATAAATGGACAATCACAATGAATAAATGGACAATCACATTGAATAAATGGACAATCACAATGAATAAATGGACAATCACAATGAATAAATGGACAATTGCAATGAATAAATGGGCAATGAAAATGAATAAATGAACAATGACAATGAATAAATGGACAATCACAATGAATAAATGGACAATGAAAATGAATAAATGAACAATGACAATGTATAAATGGACAATCACATTGAATAAATGGACAATCACAATGAATAAATGGACAATTGCAATGAATAAATGGACAATCACAATGAATAAATGGACAATCACAATGAATAAATGGACAATCATAATGAATAAATGGATAATGATAATGAATAAATGGACAATGACAATGAATCAATGACAATGAATAAATGGACAATCACAATGAATAAATGGACAATCACAATGAATAAATAGACAATCACAATGAATAAATGGACAATCACATTGAATAAATGAACAATCACAATGAATAAATGGACAATCACAATGAATAAATGGACAATTGCAATGAATAAATGGGCAATGAAAATGAATAAATGAACAATGACAATGAATAAATGGACAATCACAATGAATAAATGGACAATGAAAATGAATAAATGAACAATGACAATGTATAAATGGACAATCACATTGAATAAATGGACAATCACAATGAATAAATGGACAATCACAATGAATAAAAGGACAATCACAATGAATAAATGGACAATCATAATGAATAAATGGATTATGATAATGAATAAATGGACAATGATAATGAATAAATGGACAATGACAATGAATAAATGGACAATCACAATGAATAAATGGACAATCACAATGAATAAATGGACAATCACAATGAATAAATGGATAATGATAATGAATAAATGGACAATCACAATGAATAAATGGACAATGACAATGAATAAATGGACAATAACAATGAATAAATGGACAATCACAATGAATAAATGGACAATCACAATGAATAAATGGACAATCACAATGAATAAATGGATAATGATAATGAATAAATGGACAATGATAATGAATAAATGGACAATCACAATGAATAAATGGACAATCACAATGAATAAATGGACAATGATAATGAATAAATGGACAATGATAATGAATAAATGGACAATCACAATGAATAAATGGGCAATGATAATGAATAAATGGACAATGATAATGAATAAATGGACAATCACAATGAATAAATGGACAATGATAATGAATAAATGGACAATCACAATGAATAAATGGACAATGATAATGAATAAATGGACAATCACAATGAATAAATGAACAATTATAATGAATAAATGGACAATCACAATGAATAAATGGACAATCACAACGAATAAATGGACAATGACAATGAATAACAGGAGAACGATAATTAATATGTGAGTAATGGTAATTAATTAATAGACAATGATAATAATTATTGCATACGCTGGAAACATTCGCAGATAAAGGTTATTGAGTTGCGTTATTGAGTTATTTGCGGGTCAGCATCATTGCACTCCGAACATACAGATAAAGGTATGCGAGATCAAGACACTGAACTAAGTTCAGATATGATACACCATGGACTGCAATGATTACATACCACGTTGGGAAGTAGTTAGTACAAGCTATCACACGAGAATAAGTCTACACCTAGTCCAGCTTTTAACAGTAAAACAATATTGGACTTTTCACGCACATCATAGTGAGTACGTCAAGCATATCTTCTGTCTCTAAACTTCTCGTAAATTAAGACCTAAACGCCAGACTAAATGTCTACTGTTCTAAATGTGACATATTTCTATCACACATATCTTAAATGGAGTTCTTAAACACCAGACTAAATGTCTACTGTTCTAAATGTGACATATTTCTATCACACATTTCTTAAATGAAGTTCTTAAACACCATACTAAATGCCTACTGTTCTAAATGTGACATATTTCTATCACACTTCTAATTAAATAAACGCTTAATCACTACCCAGGATATCTACAGTATTTCTAAATCTTTAACATATTTCTATAACACATCTTTTATATCAAGCTTATAAAGACTGGAAATCTTTATTGTCTATAAATTTGATATATTTCAACAACACATCTTTTACAGAAGCTCTTAAAAATTGGACGTCTACTGTCTCTGAATTAGCTCTAACTAGACTAGATATAGTGTCTATGGAAAATAATCATAGACCGTGGTAGAGAAGATATATCTGGACCAGATATAGTCTCTATGGAATACAATCATAGGCCGATGTAGGATAGTCGTAACTAGACTAGATATAGTCTCTATGGAATACAGTCATAGACCGCTGTAGGATAGTCGTAACTAGACCAGATATAGTCTCTATGGAATACAATCATAGACCGCTGTAGGATAGTCGTAACTAGACTAGATATGGTGTCTATGGAATACAGTCATAGACCGCTATAGGATAGTCGTAACTAGACTAGATATAGTCTCTATGGAATACAGTCATAGACCGCTGTAGGATAGTCGTAACTAGACTAGATATTTTGTCTATGGAATACAGTCATAGACCGCTGTAGGATAGTCGTAACTAGACTAGATATAGTCTCTATGGAATACAGTCATAGACCGCTGTAGGATAGTCGTAACTAGACTAGATATTGTGTCTATGGAATACAATCATTAATCATTGATCGATGTAGGATTGTCACAACAACAGTATCTATCTTATCAATAGACTACATTCATAGATCGGTGTAGGATTGTCACAACAACAGTATCTATCTTATCAATAGACTACATTCATAGATCTATGTAGGATTGTCACAACAACAGTATCTATCTTATCAATAGACAACATTCATAGATCGGTGTAGGATTGTCACAACAACAGTATATATCTTATCAATAGACTACATTCATAGATCTATGTAGGATTGTCACAACAACAGTATATATCTTATCAATAGACTACATTCATAGATCGATGTAGGAAAGACAGAATGAATGAAGCTAAAACCATGCAACACAGCAACACTTAGAACCTATTCTATTCAATCTATTCTGTTCTATTCTTTTATGTTGTATTCTGTTCTGTTCTATTCTGTTATGTTGTATTCTGTTCTGTTCTATTCTTTTATGTTGTATTATGTTGGATTATGTTCTATTCTTTTATGTTGTATTCTGTTTTGTTCTATTCTTTTATGTTGTATTCTGTTTTGTTCTATTCTTTTATGTTGTATCCTGTTCTATTCTTGTATGTTGTATTTTGTTCTGTTTTATTCTTTTATGTTGTATTATGTTGTATCCTGTTCTATTCTTTTATGTTGTATTTTGTTCTGTTCTATTCTTTTATGTTGTATTATGTTGTATCCTGTTCTATTCTTTTATGTTGTATTTTGTTCTGTTCTATTCTTTTATGTTGTATTCTGTTCTGTTCTATTCTTGTATGTTGTATTCTGTTCTGTTCTATTCTTTTATGTTGTATTATGTTGTATTGTATTGTGTTCTATTCTACTCTCTTCTATTCTGTTATATCCTGTTCTCTTATGTTCTATTCTTTTTCTGTTCTATATTATTCAATTTTAGTCTGTTCCATTATGTTCTATTCTGTTCTATTTTGTTATATTCTACTCTTTCTCTTTCCACCAGTCTCATTATGACAGACTATCAACAAGATCTCCATTCTGCCCTTCCCTGTCTCATGAAATCGCCCCCAGACATGCATTCATCTTTGTCGCTTGTCAAGATTCCACCTCCTTATGTTTGTGGGTTTTTCCCTGACTTCTATTTTCCCCCCGCTGGTTTTACGTTAGAGCTTATCTGGCAATACCTGTTTGGCTTTTGAAGGTCGTGCCTTGTTCATCCCCAAAGTCTTTCACTTATAATTTCTACCACTCTTAAAGCCAATTTGTTTGTCTTTTACACAGTTCACTAATTCTACTAGTATCTGGCCATTTGATAGAGGGTGTCCCCCTTTCAATAAATGTCTGAGTTTCTTCTTGGCCATTTTTGATGCTGCCCATGTTTGATGCTGTCCATGTTTGCGATCTCTGCAGTAGGGTTGAACTTGAACAACAATGTAACAATTATTTCTTTCTCTCTCTCTCTCTCTCTCTCTCTCTCTCTCTCTCTCTGCGATCAGGGCTCAATCAGAGTAGGATTCCAGACTCTCTCATGAAGGTAGCTGTCTGTTTAAGTAGTTCGATTGCCCCATATAGTTTCTCTTCCAGGGAGGTGAGCGTGGACCACATTGCTCTTCTCAGGTCTGTGTACTGGGGGCAATCCTGTAGAACATGTTTTGTAGTCATATTGCCCAGTGTACAGTGGCATAGGCTGGTTGTACCTATTCTGATGGCCTCAGTTTCTGCTTTAAAGTTGTTTGAGAATTTTCCAGTAGCTATTGACTTGGTGATCTCGTCCTGGTTATTCAGCGTCAAGAACACACCTCCCCCTCCATTTCTGGTGGCATTTGTAGCTGAGCCATCTGTGTATATGTGGGACCAAGAGTCCTGTGGGTAGGTATCGTGTATGTGTTTTTCTGCTACGTGTTTTCTTTCTGTGTCTGATTGGGTGCCTTTTTTCATGATTCCTGTTATATTTTCCTTAAGTTCTGGTATTTTATGTTTCCCATGAGGAGACATATCAGATGGGCCCAAGGGTTTCGATATTGTTTGGGAAAGTACTATGTCTCCAGTAGTTAGTTCATTGGCGATTGCAGCGAAGTTGCTCCTCTGTAGTCGTACAATTCCGGAACCAGTTATTCTTTCGTGCATGGGGTGACTAAGGAGCCTTCTATATTTTCCGCTTGCTGCAATACTTTAGTGACCCGTCTGTCATCTAAGGGTTGTAAACCTGTTACTGTTTCTAGAGTCTTGATAGGTGTAGATTTCATAGCACCATTGATGATACGGGCAGCTTGGTTCCGTGTTCTGTTAATTTTGCTACGGTGTGATTTGGAAGCCATAGCCCAGGCTGTGACTCCGTACTCTAGAACTGGTCTGGCTCTTCCTACGTATAGTCTTTTCAAAATATTGCTGTCTGCTCCCCAGTCCGTTCCTGCCAATTTCTTCATAATATTTGTTCGTTTTCTTGCTTTTTTTCTTGCTCTATCTATCTGATTATTCCAAGTCATTCTGCGATTCATGGTGACGCCAAGGTATGTTGGGTTTTTGTCAATAGGGAGTGTATGATCTTTTATCTTCAAGTTTGCAGAGAGTGTGTTTCTTGATAGGCTGAAAATTGTATATGTAGTTTTTTTTTCGTTGATTGGTAAGAACCAGGTGTTCGTCCATTTTTTCAAGTTCTCCTAGGGCATCTTGCATCCTGGATCCAGCCATCGACATACTTTCCTCGCGAGCCCATAACGCCAGATCATCTGCGTATATTGCTGACTGTATTCTGGGTGGAATGTCCATTACGATGTCATTTATGAAAATTAAAAAGAGTGTTGGGGACAAGACTCCACCTTGTGGGACACCTTGTTCGATAGAGACCTTCTTACTTAGTTGACCTTGTACTTGTAATCTGGCCGTTCTATCCTGAAGGTATTGAGAGACCCAATTGGATAAACGACCCTGGATGCCAAATCTAAAAAGCTTGTTCTTTAAACCCCCTCTCCATACCCTATCAAAAGCCTTCTCCATGTCGACCCACACTGTCAGTGTGTGTTTCTTTTCTTGTAGAGCATCCTCTATTTCCTGTGCAATGTAGGTGACCAGGTCTTCAGTTGATCTGTGCTGAAGCCACTTTGTTGTGGTACGATTTGTTGTTTTGTCTCCAAATGCCACATAAGTCTTCTGTTAACCAGCCTTTCCATGAGTTTACTTAGGCAGCTCAGTAGGCTAATTGGTCTGTAGCTACTTGGGTCTAGTGGGTCTTTTCCACGCTTGAGGATGGGCATCATAATAGCTTCTTTCCAGATTGCCGGCACATGACCTCTCTTCCAGCTAGCATTTATTATCCTTAGAAGCTGGCTCTTGGCTTTCTATCCCAGATTTAGGAGCATTTCGTTGGTGATTCCATCTTTACCAGGGGAACATTTCTACAGCTTCCAGTGATTTTCTTGTTTGTTGTCCTATTGTCCAAGATCCACATCCATAAGTTAAGACTGGTTCTACATAACATTTAAGAACGTCTTTTCTTGTTTATATTGTCAAAATTGGATTGCATGGATTCCTCATCTTTTGGAACGCTGAATTTTCCTGAGCTAATTACTTCAGTAGTCATCCAGTGAACGCCCGAAAAATATATATATATATTTCAGTCCGAATATAACAAAAATTAATATATTTCAGTCCGAATATAACAAAAATTAATATATTTCAGTCCGAATATAACAAAAATTAATATATTTCAGTCCGAATATAACAAAAATTAATATATTTCAGTCCGAATATGGTATTCTAGATATTTGCAACTAAAGACGTGAGCGATCCACAAGAAACATTAGTTATCTGAAATCTGCACAGTTGAGTTGTCACAGACTCCGATAATGTTTTGCTGTGACATCTGTGTTGTGTTAGGAGATCGGCGTGACGGTATCGCTTAAGTTGCCAGTCTCAGATCAGCGCACGGTGTCGATGTTGCGTGACTAGACTGCCATGAGAAGATGTCATTTCCCTTCGGCCAAGAATAGTTTCACTTGTTTTCGTGATTTTTTTTTATTTCACGCAACCTGGCAGCAAACATTCTCCGAATATCTAAACAAATGAAAATAACATTCAAGATCTAGTCCTGGCATATGTGGGTATCTATATTAATTAACTAAGAATAGCAAAATGTTATGTCTTCTCAATATTCCTGTATGGTGCAGAAACATGGACATTAGACCAGAAAACAGAACAGAAAATTGAAGCCTTTGAAATGTGGATATATAGAATAATAGGTAGAATTTAGATGGAAAGAAAAGAAAACAAACGATAAAGTTTTAAAACAACTGAAAATGAAAAGAGAACTACTAAACACAATTAGAACAAGACAAATGAAATTTTTGGGGCATGTTAAAAGACAAAACAGCCTAAGAAAAGTAATATTGGAAGGGAAAATACAAGGTAAAAGTCTGCTTCATTTTCGTGCTAGGGCACGCTGCCGTAGGAGGTAATGAGGGCACTGAAAAATTTGCCAGTTTGGCTGATGTTGAATTTGGAAGGGCAATGGACTGCTTTGACATTCTGATTACCCTCAGGGACGCTGAACGAAAAAAAAAAGAGTTTAAAAATTACCCTGGATCCGCAGCCATGAACAGACTTCTCGAAGATCATGTCAAGATGAGAGATTCCAGTCGAGACCGCTACGTAGGAATCAAAAGAAGACTTGTCAACCAACACAACACTGGTGTTATTAGTCGTTAAACATTGAGAGATATTCTTTCGCAAGCGATCTGAGCACTTATGGGCTTGTCCGATGTGCAAAGAGTGACCTGTCGTCTCAACTAAACTAAATTAAACTAAACTAAACATTCCGCACTTCATCCCTATAGTATATCCACCACCACCACCATCATCATCATCATCATGTGCCATACCGGTTGGCGTAGGCGATCTTGTCCTTCCACAATATTCTATCTACAGTGCATCGTATCAATTCAGTTGTTGACCGTTTTCCATGCCAAGACACCAAGCTATTCAGTATTTCCCCTCAGAAGAATGTTGACAGTTCCATGGACAGCTAAAAAACCAACGAGGAAATTCTCAAAGAGGCCAACACGAAAAGGGAGCTCCTATAAAACATCAGAAAAAAATAATCAACATTTTTCGGGCACATCATGAGAAGAGGAAAGTTTGAATACTTGGTTACAACTGACAAAATAAAAGGAAAGAGATATCGCGGACGACAAAGAGAGAAAATACTGGATAGCTTGGTGTCATGGCATGGAAAACAGTCAACAACAGAATTAATATAACGCACTGTTGACAGAGAATTCTGGAAGGACATTATCGCCTTTGCCAGCCGGTATGGCACATGATGATGACTGACTTCTCATACTCACCAGTAGGTTAGAATATTCCAGAACACATTACGTTATATTAAAAAAAGCACCACAAACAGGCTGTTATTTATAGTGGTTGTCAGAATGTAGGACAAAACACGATGTGTGCCTGTGGCCAGGTCCCAACAGAATGAACAAAATAAAGACACTTTGCTGTGCCAGTTCAGACCAACTTTGACTTACTGCCAGAATTTTGTAAATGCCACTGAAGCAAGGAGGCACATTTTGAAAAAAAAAAGCAAACTGTCAAGTTTACTTCCTGATAGCTTTATCAATCCAGTGCGGGAATAAAATAGTTTTGAAACCAGTCCATAGGAACACGTCTATTTATTATCTACAAGGACATATACTTGTGTATTCTATTGGGTTAAGGAAGAATTGGTGTGGAAAAACTTCATGTGACACCGTAAATCAAAGGCGTACCACTACGTAGATACCATTGGGGGAAGCGGGATTTGTGCAGTGGGGAGACTTGTGGTTGGTAATAGCGAAGGTTTAGAAAGAGGAAGGGATAGTTGGGGTAGGGGGTAGCAGTAGTCAAATAATAATTTGTAAGTAGCAGGAAATAACTTCAAAATTTATTTCATTTAATTTGCCAATTGAACATATAGCGAAATTATATATAAATAGATAGACGGATTTAAGTTTCCTTTCACACTAGCAGTGGTAATGTAAACTCTGACTTACAATTTGATCGGTTACGTTTCAATAGACTTTGATAAAAAACGTTCCACTTTGAAATCAGCATCTGGTGCCATGCCAGTTGGTGTAGGTGATCATCTCTCTCCACATGTCTCGGTCCTTCATGCATGTTATAATTTCAATCGGTAATCTTTTATTATGCAATTTAGGATAAGCTGTTCTATATTTTTTCTCTTGGTTTTCCTCTGCTCTTCTTTCCATTCATTCTGCCTGTTGTTATAGTATTCTCAATGCCTTCTTTCCATTCAATATGCCTGTTGTTATATTATTCTCAATGCCTTCTTTCCATTCATTCTGCCTGTTGTTATATTATTCTCAATGCCTTCTTTCCATTCATTCTGCCTGTTGTTATAGTATTCTCAATGCCTTCTTTCCACTCATTCTGCCTGTTGTTATAGTATTCTCAATGCCTTCTTTCCATTCATTCTGCCTGTTGTTATAGTATTCTCAATGCCTTCTTTCCACTCATTCTGCCTGTTGTTATAGTATTCTCAATGCCTTCTTTTCGCATGGAATGTCCAATAAATGTAGATCGTTTCTTTCTTTTGATGTTGATGATATTTCTGGTTTCTTAAGCTCGTTTTAAACATTCTTCATTCGTAATTTTTTGCTGTCCGTAGAATTCTTTGAAATAGGAATTATTATTTTTAAAAAAAATACAAATACTAATCATTGTAACAATGGGAAGTACTTTTAAAAAAAAAATAAATATAAAAAATCTCGATTACGGTGTCCCGTAGAACTGTAGTGAGGTGACTGTGTTATGTAGAACTGAAGTGAGGTGAGTATGTTATTTAGAACTGTAGTGAGGTGACTGTGTTATGTAGAACTGAAGTGAGGTGAGTATGTTATGTAGAACTGAAGTGAGGTGACTGTGTTATGTAGAACTGAAGTGAGGTGACTGTGTTATGTAGAACTGAAGTGAGGTGAGTATGAAGTAAGTAGCTTAGCTGGCTGTGTACCATAACACACAGTCTCTCATGGCAAGACGCTGTATCGAGGAGTTTGGGTTCGATCCTACTTCAGTTGTCTATCGTCCTTTGCTTTTTTGTCTACAGTTGATTATTTGTGAATGTTGTTTCGAGTGTTGTGAACAAACCACTTCCACTGGAATGATTCGTTGTTCTAGCGCTTCGGAAAGTTTCTGTTCCCAGTAGTGTTCATTTATTATTACAGGAAGATTTGAATGGAAAGAAAAGAAAACAAACGATGAAGTCTTAAATAAAACAACAAAAATGAAAAGAGAACTACTAAACACAATTAGAACAAGATAAATAAGGTTTTTGGAGCATGTTAAAAGACACAACAGCCTACTAAAAGTAATATTGGAAAGGAAAATACAAGGTAAAATAGGCAGAGGCAGGACAAGACTAACATGGACGAATAACATCAAAAGATGGAACAAGCCAGCCTATGACAATCTGCACCATCAAAGCAATAGACAGAGCAGAATGGCGATCCATGGTAGCCAATCTTCGCTGCCGAGACTACACTCAATGATTATTATTATGTGTCTTAAATATGTAGAATTGATTCATCATTTATTTGAACTTTGGTTTCACACTTAGGACACGAATCTGAAAGATGATGTCATAGAAGTGGGGTGAGTATGAAGTGATGATTCATTAGTTATTCAACATCTGGTGTCTGGTTTGGAACGCACATTTCAAACACGCTGCCATAAAATAATATACAATTTTTTGTTGCCGGTTAATCTCTCTGAGTGCCATTAACACACGCGTGTCCCTCCCGGATCATTTATGTCTGCCACAAAGACAACTCTGTTCCAACAGGAAGTGTAATAAATGCCAGAATTACTTTCCCTTTTTGAAATGGCAATGTCTGATTGGTTAGTCATATCCTACTTTAGGTTAGAGGTAGCGCTCCCGCAACTAACTAGAAGCGTCCCGCTAGGATTCTCAGATGTAGCCAGTTTATTCTTCTGCGTACACATCTAGACGACAACATTAGAAGGTTCGAAGAAAGTATTGTCAGCTCAGGGTTGCTGACATCTCCATACAGCTTGTCCTGATATGGTACCAGTGATGGCCACACATCTAGACGTCAATATTAATTAGTTCAATGAAAGCATTGGTTAGCTCAAGGTTGGTGACATCTCCATACAGCTTGTCCTGGTATGGTACCAGTGATGGCCACACCTCTAGACGCCAATATTAATTAGTTCAATGAAAGCATTGGTTAGCTCAAGGTTGGTGACATCTCCATACAGCTTGCCCTGGTATGGTACCGGTGATGGCCAAACATTTAGACGCCAATATTAATTAGTTCAATGAAAGTATTGGTCAGCTCAAGGTTGGTGACATCTCCATACAGCTTGTTCTGGTATGGTACCGGTGATGGCCACACATTTAGACGCCAATATTAATAAGTTCAATGAAAGTATTGGTCAGCTCAAGGTTGGTGACATCTCCATACAGGTTGTCCTGGTATGGTACCAGTGATGGCCACACATCTAGACGTCAATATTAATTAGTTCAATGAAAGCATTGGTCAGCTCAAGGTTGGTGACATCTCCATACAGCTTGTCCTGGTATGGTACCAGTGATGGCCACACCTCTAGACGTCAATATTAATAAGTTCAATGAAAGTATTGGTCAGCTCAAGGTTGGTGACATCTCCATACAGCTTGTCCTGGTATGGTACCAGTGATAGCCACACCTCTAGACGTCAATATTAATAAGTTCAATGAAAACATTGGTCAGCTCAAGGTTGGTGACATCTCCATACAGCTTGTCCTGGTATGGTACCAGTGATGGCCACACCTCTAGACGTCAATATTAATTAGTTCAATGAAAGCATTATTTAGCTCAAGGTTGGTGACATCTCCATACAGCTTGTCCTGGTATGGTACCAGTGATGGCCACACCTCTAGACGTCAATATTAATTAGTTCAATGAAAGCATTGGTTAGCTCAAGGTTGGTGACATCTCCATACAGCTTGTCCTGGTATGGTACCGGTGATGGCCACACCTCTAGACGTCAATATTAATTAGTTCAATGAAAGTATTGGTCAGCTCAAGGTTGGTGACATCTCCATACAGCTTGTCCTGGTATGGTACCGGTGATTGCCACACCTCTAGACGTCAATATTAATTAGTTCAATGAAAGCATTGGTCAGCTCAAGATTGATGACATCTCCACACAGCTTGTCCTGGTATGGTACCAGTGATGGCCACACCTCTAGACGTCAATATTAATTAGTTCAATGAAAGTATTGGTCAGCTCAAGGTTGATGACATCTCCACACAGCTTGTCCTGGTATGGTACCAGTGATGGCCACACCTCTAGACGTCAATATTAATTAGTTCAATGAAAGCATTGGTCAGCTCAAGATTGATGACATCTCCACACAGCTTGTCCTGGTATGGTACCAGTGATGGCCACACCTCTAGACGTCAATATTAATTAGTTCAATGAAAGCATTGGTCAGCTCAAGGTTGATGACATCTCCATACAGCTTGTCCTGGTATGGTACCAGTGATGGCCACACCTCTAGACGTCAATATTAATTAGTTCAATGAAAGTATTGGTCAGCTCAAGGTTGGTGACATCTCCACACAGCTTGTCCTGGTATGGTACCGGTGATGGCCACACCTCTAGACGTCAATATTAATTAGTTCAATGAAAGCATTGGTCAGCTCAAGGTTGATGACATCTCCATACAGCTTGTCCTGGTATGGTACCGGTGATGGCCACACCTCTAGACGCCAATATTAATAAGTTCAATGAAAGCATTGGTTAGCTCAAGGTTGGTGGCATCTCCATACAGCTTGTCCTGGTATGGTACCGGTGATGGCCACACCTCTAGACGTCAATATTAATTAGTTCAATGAAAGCATTGGTCAGCTCAAGATTGATGACATCTCCACACAGCTTGTCCTGGTATGGTACCAGTGATGGCCACACCTCTAGACGTCAATATTAATTAGTTCAATGAAAGTATTGGTCAGCTCAAGGTTGGTGACATCTCCACACAGCTTGTCCTGGTATGGTACCAGTGATGGCCACACCTCTAGACGTCAATATTAATTAGTTCAATGAAAGCATTGGTCAGCTCAAGGTTGGTGGCATCTCCATACAGCTTGCCCTGGTATGGTACCGGTGATGGCCACACCTCTAGACGTCAATATTAATTAGTTCAATGAAAGCATTGGTCAGCTCAAGATTGATGACATCTCCACACAGCTTGTCCTGGTATGGTACCAGTGATGGCCACACCTCTAGACGTCAATATTAATTAGTTCAATGAAAGTATTGGTCAGCTCAAGGTTGGTGACATCTCCACACAGCTTGTCCTGGTATGGTACCGGTGATGGCCACACCTCTAGACGTCAATATTAATTAGTTCAATGAAAGCATTGGTCAGCTCAAGGTTGATGACATCTCCATACAGCTTGTCCTGGTATGGTACCGGTGATGGCCACACCTCTAGAAGTAACCAAAACAAGTAAAAAGCCCCGTCACGCCAAGTGGCATATAAGGAATTTGGTTATTTAGTGACCACATTATTACATACCTTCAGTGCATTATTTTTGAGGTAATGTGGCCAGTATTACGCCAGTGCCGCTTTATCTTCCCAGAAAAAATCAGATGCCCATTTAAGGCTGGGTGAACCTAGAAGCCATCGATCAACAAGTTCGAAGAAAGAGCTTTGTCAGCTCAAGTTTGATGACATCTCCATACAGCTTATCTCGGTGTTATGGTACCAGTGATGGGAGCCGCGATAGCCCGCTGGTTAGTGAACTGGACTACACAGGACAAGGGGTAGGGTTCGATCCCAACCGATGGCTTCCGGTTTCACCCATCCTTTAACGGGTACCGAATTTTTCCTGGGAAAGTGAAGCGGCACTGGCGTAATATCGACCACATTACCCCCAAAAATCATGTGCTGAAGGTCTGTAAAAATGTATGGTCACTAACACCATATTCCCTACACGCCACTTGGCGTGACGGGGGTATTTTGCTTTTTAAAAAATACTTACTATACCTTTATCTTCAGATACAAACTGCTACGACTCTATAACTTCTACTCTTTATCCTTTTTTTTTTGTCCTTCAGTTGAATTCTTTGAAGAATCTCAGGAGAAAGAAAGAATGTTATTTTGTGCCGAACATAAGGTGTAAGCCTTAGAGGCAATGCAGCAGGAGGTCGACGCCTGGGAGTCATGACCCAGGCGAGCCCACATCCCCCAGAGTGTCAAGAAGCTAAAGAACCGAAACACTTGCTCGACGGGGTCTCCTTCTGATGATCAGAATGCCTCCTGCAGCGAAGCTCTGTACAAAGAGTTTCCTACTACTGTATGATGTCTGTAAGTGTTGTATTGCTTGTTCTTTTAGTCACTTCCATTTCAGATGTTGTGTTTTTGGACGTAGCCGTGACAGCTCAGTGGTTAGTGAACTGGACTACAAAGGACAAAAGGTCAGGTTCGATCCTGATCGAGGGCACCCAGCCTTAAATGGATACCTGATTTTTTTCTAGGGAAGTAAAGCTGCACGGGCGTAATACCGACCACATTACCCAAAAATCATGTGCCGAAGGTCTGTAAAAATTATGATCACTTACACCATATTCCCTATAGATCACGTGGCGTGACGGGGCTTTTTACTTTTTTTTTTACTTTATATGTGTGGTGTGTGTGTGTATGTGTAGTGCATATGTGTGGTTATATGTGTAGTGTATATGCATGATGTATATGTGTGGTGTATATGTATGATTCCATATATCTGTTCATTGATTCACCCGTAACCACTTCGGCCTTGACATTGCCGTTGTTGCGATTTTAAAAAAAATATGTGTGATTCGATCACAGTGGCGCCCCCTAACAACAACACCTAGTCACAATTATCAAACCTAGTCATCCATCATCTAGTCACAATTATCAAACAATTGTTTTTCTTTTTTTTTTAAATATAAGGTAGGATTCAGAAGTGCCGATAAGCTTTCGTTATCTTATATAAATGTATAAGGAAGGAAAACGAGACAGCTAGACAATTTGAAAACGAGCGTAACCGACCCGCTGAGGGAGGTCATGCTGCACCGCCACCTGTTGGCCATTCCCAGTGATATAGACTGCCGGACCTGCAAGTCCCGCCAGGAAACAACGTTTGTTGACTAACATAATGTAGCAAATAGAAAGTAGGACTTATAGATCCGGTCGATAGGAATCATGAAAAAAGGCACCCAAACAGACACAGAGAGAAAGCACATAGCAGAAAAACATATAAACGAAAACTACCCATATGACTTCTGGTCACACATATACACAGATGGCTCTGCTACAAATGCCACCAGAAATGGAGGGGGAGGTGTGTTCTTGAGGCTGAATAACCAGGAAGAGATCACCAAGTCAATAGCTACTGGGAAATTCTCAAACAACTTTAAAGCAGAAACTGGAGCCCTCAAAAAACGCTGCAAAATTGGTTATCCAACACAAAAATAACGTGCACAAGATATTGGTGATACTGACTTATGCACTGTTAGTCCTAACAGCTGTAAAAAAAAATAACACAGGAACAGTGAGCTAGATGACTTGAGAACAACCCTAGACCAACTGTGCAATAACTTCCAGAGAGTGGTCATCCAGTGGATACCATCACACTGTAATATACATGGAAATGAATGCACAGACAAACTAGCTAAGGAGTGAGGGAGATTACCACAAGAGAACCATTTGGTCAGCTATAGTGAAGCCAAATGCATCATCAAATGTCAATATCATGAAAAATGGAAACAACACCCAAAGTATAACGAGAGGGATGGATACCTCCAACTATCAAGGAGGGATCAAGTCATCATACTTCGCCTACGCACTGGCCACAACAGAATGAGAAACCACATGTTCACTAAACTACCAGCCAGTGCCACTCTACACTGGATAACATGACAAATAAAGACGCTAGTAGTAGCTGTGGCTGTGAACTCACCCTAAAAGTGCACGCACATGCACCGAAAGACAATAGATTTGGCACCGACTTTGCACGAAACATGCACCGAAAAAAAAAAAAAAAAATTTTTCGAATTCGCTATTTTTTCGAACTTCATTATTTTTTTTGGGGGAAAAATTTTTTTTTTTTTGGGGGTTCGTCAGTTTGTCGAAACGGTCTACTGTGTCTGAGAGATTAACTCAGGTAAATTCAAAAGAGACTCGGTGCTAATCGGCTTATCGAGCGGGGGTCGTGATATGCTCTCGCTGTGTGTTAGAGGAAAATATTTGTGAAAGAGTATTTTAAAAGAGTATATGTGTGAAAGTAAAAATTCAGAATTATTTAAAAAATATGTATTTGTGAAAGTAAAAAACTCAGAATTATTAAAAATTAAAAAAAAATAAATAAAAACAATAAAAAGTCTCCCTTCAGGAGTTAGACACATCAAACAGATAATTACTTCCAAACTCCAAAAAGTTAGACCAAATCACGCCTCGATCGTTCTCTAACATTGCCTCCAGCGTTCTCTAACATTGCCTCGATCGTTCTATAACATTGCCTCGAGCGTTCTCTAACATTGCCTCGATCGTTCTTTAACATTGCCTCCAGCGTTCTGTAACATTGCCTCGATCGTTCTTTAACATTACCTCGAGCGTTCTCTAACATTGCCTCGATCGTTCTATAACATTGCCTCGAGCGTTCTCTAACATTGCCTCGATCGTTCTTTAACATTGCCTCCAGCGTTCTGTAACATTGCCTCGATCGTTCTTTAACATTACCTCGAGCGTTCTCTAACATTGCCTCGATCGTTCATTAACATTACCTCGAGCGTTCTCTAACATTGCCTCGATCGTTCTTTAACATTGCCTCCAGCGTTCTCTAACATTCCCTTGCTCGTTCTCTAACATTTTCATTAGTTGGAGTCTTTGTGTTGCCTTCTTAGTGAGATTCTCTACGTGTTTCTTCAGGCTCAATTGTCAGTCTAGTTGTATTCTTAAAAAGCTACTCACATACTGATACTAGTTAGACACATCGATCAGATAGTTACATCCAAATCGCAAACATTTTACCCCAGAACACAAAAATGTAGGGTCATACTCAAAAAGTCGACCTAAAAATCCCAAAAAGCTACTCACATAGTCATACTAGTTAGACACATCGATCAGATAGTTACATCCAAATCGCAAACATTTTACCCCAAAACACAAAAATTTAGGGTCATACTCAAAAAGTCGACCTAAAAATCCCAAAAAGCTACTCACATAGTCATACTAGTTAGACATAACGAGCAGGAAGTTATATTCAAGGTCCAAAATGTTGGACCAAATCACAACGAACCACGAACCACGAACCATCAACTCACGAACCATGAACCACAACCCCACGAACCATGGACTTAACGAACCATCAACTCACGAACCACGAACCACAACCCCACGAACCATGGACTTAACGAACCATCAACTCACGAACCACGAACCACAACCCCAGGAACCACGAACCATCAACTCACGAACCACGAACCACAACCCCACGAACCACGAACCATCAACTCACGAACCACGAACCACAACCCCACGAACCATGGACTTAACGAACCATCAACTCACGAACCACGACCCCACGAACTCACGAACCACAGACTTAACGAACCACGACCCCACGAACCCTGGACTTAACAAAGACAGCGTCGAGGAGAGATATAATTTGCGGTCTCTTGCTCTTCTGTTCGCCTCTGCTGCTGGTATGTTTCCTAGCGCTTCTAATTGTACATCGACCCATCCTTTTTCGTGGTCGACAGTTGGGTCTGGTGTTCTCACAACATTTTGCTGAAGGCTCGTTGTGTTTTTGATCTGTCTGCCCTGTCACCTAGCCAAACTATTTTATCTGTTGTTTCCTTATATATTCTATGATGGGGGCTATTCCTAGCTTTTTTCTCAGTTCTTCATTTCTGAGCTTATCTCTCAGACTGTTTCATGTCATTCGTCTAACACATTTCATCTCTGAGATCACAAAAATTTAGGCACATACTCAAAAAGTCGACCTCAAAACCATAAAAAGCTACTCCCACATTCATCTAAAAGTTACACCAAAACCGCACCAGATTTGCAACGTGCAAAAACATGCACAAGTTTGACACGCGAACCAGTTTGGCACAATGCACCAATAGACATCCCCATACCAAAAATTTACTTTGATAATCACTTTTATGATTGTTACGCCCCTTGATAATCACTTTTATGATTGTTAACGCCCCTTACGAAGGTGCATTGTGCCAAACTGGTTCGCGTGTCAAACTTGATCGATGTGTCTAACTATTACGACTATGTGAGTAGCTTTTTGGGATTTTTAGGTCGACTTTGTGAGTATGACCCTACATTTTTGTGTTCTGGGGTAAAATGTTTGCGATTTGGATGTAACTATCTGATCGATGTGTCTAACTAGTATCAGTATGTGAGTAGCTTTTTAGGAATACAACTAGACTGACAATTGAGCCTGAAGAAACACGTAGAGAATCTCACTAAGAAGGCAACACAAAGACTCCAACTAATGAAAATGTTAGAGAACGAGCAAGGGAATGTTAGAGAACGCTGGAGGCAATGTTAAAGAACGATCGAGGCATGTTAGAGAACGCTCGAGGTAATGTTAAAGAACGATCGAGGCAATGTTAGAGAACGCTCGAGGTAATGTTAAAGAACGATCGAGGCAATGTTACAGAACGCTGGAGGCAATGTTAAAGAACGATCGAGGCAATGTTAGAGAACGCTCGAGGCAATGTTATAGAACGATCGAGGCAATGTTAGAGAACGCTGGAGGCAATGTTAGAGAACGCTGGAGGCAATGTTAAAGAACGATCGAGGCAATGTTAGAGAACGCTCGAGGCAATGTTATAGAACGATCGAGGCAATGTTAGAGAACGCTGGAGGCAATGTTCGAGAACGATCGAGGCGTGATTTGGTCTAACTTTTTGGAGTTTGGAAGTAATTATCTGTTTGATGTGTCTAACTTTTATGAGTATGGGAGTAGATTTGTATGGTTTTAAGGTCGACTTTTTTTAATATGACCCTAAATTTGTGTGTTATGGTGGTAAAATCTTAGTGATTTATTTTGTTTTGGTTTACCATGAATGTGAGAGAGACAGAGAGAGAGAGAGAGAGAGAGAGAGAATTTCGCTGGTTGATACTTTGTGTGGTTTGATGATAGGACCTGAAGGGCTGATGATGGTGTTGAGGGTGGCACATGATGATGATAGGACATGAAGGGATGATGGTGTTGAGGGTGGCACATGATGATGATAGGCCATGAAGGGATGATGATGGTGTTGAGGGTGGCACATGATGATGATAGGCCATGAAGGGGTTGATACTTTGTGTGGCACATGATGATGATAGGGCATGACGGGGTTGATACTTTGTGTGGCTTGATGATGATAGGACATGAAGGGGTTGATACTGGTGTTGAGGGTGGCACATGATGATGATAGGCCATGAAGGGATGATGATGGTGTTGAGGGTGGCACATGATGATGATAGGCCATGAAGGGGTTGATACTTTGTGTGGCACATGGTGATAGGCCATGAAGGGGTTGATACTTTGTGTGGCTTGATGATGATAGGACATGAAGGGGTTGATACTGTTGTTGAGGGTGGCACATGATGATGATAGGACATGAAGGGATGATGGTGTTGAGGGTGGCACATGATGATGATAGGACATGAAGGGATGATGGTGTTGAGGGTGGCACATGGCGTTAAGGCAGTCTCGAAAACGCTTATGCTAACATCAACTACACGCCCTTTTTTTGTTAACCAAGGGGACCTCACTCTTGTTAATCAGACGACAGCTCCGGCAGCCAGTGTGGATGCCCAGGATGTTTCAGCAAAGTCACTGATTACCTATTCCAGCTTTGATCAAGGTTTTGTCAAAATGGAGGGCGGTTGTGTAGGAAACCCAGACGGTTAAAATTATCAGCATCCGGACAGTAATATATATATGATGTATTAATAAAATTGTGAAATATAGAATTTTGTTTTGCTTTACATTGAATGAGAAAGAGCGAGCGTCACTATTTAATATTAGCACACCTTACTACACGACACATGATGTTAGCGATACTACAATAACACACCTGTGCCGACGAACTCGTTCCCACCCGCGAGCTAGTCGTATTTTCCTTTTCGTAACAAACTAA
Organism: Megaustenia siamemsis; assembly: GCA_032433765.1. Classification (NCBI taxonomy): domain Eukaryota; kingdom Metazoa; phylum Mollusca; class Gastropoda; order Stylommatophora; family Ariophantidae; genus Megaustenia; species Megaustenia siamemsis. The sequence continues at coordinate 34,490,557 of JAVIAB010000102.1, read as the reverse complement.
CCTTCAACGTCATTGCTTGTCAGCATTTTTTTTTACATGTCGCCTCCTGTCACGTAGTAGACCCGTGTTCGAATCCTGAAGGGAGACTTTTTATTGTTTTTATTTATTTTTTTTATTTTTTATTTTAATAATTCTGAGTTTTTTACTTTCACAAATACATATTTTTAAATAATTCTGAATTTTTACTTTCACACATATACTCTTTTAAAATACTCTTTCACAAATATTTTCCTCTAACACACAGCGAGAGCATATCACGACCCCCGCTCGATAAGCCGATTAGCACCGAGTCTCTTTGAATTTACCTGAGTTAATCTCTCAGACACAGTAGACCGTTTCGACAAACTGACGAACCCCAAAAAAAAAAAAATTTTTTTCCCCCAAAAAAATAATGAAGTTCGAAAAAATAGCGAATTCGAAAAATTTTTTTTTTTTTTTTCGGTGCATGTTTCGTGCAAAGTCGGTGTCAAATCTATTGTCTTTCGGTGCATGTGCGTGCACTTTTAGGTTGAGTTCACAGCCACAGCTACTACTGACGCTCTACAGGATTGCCCCCAGTACAAAGACCTGAGAAGGACAATGTGGCCCACACCCACCTCCCCGGAAGAGAAACTATACGGGGAAAACAAATCACTTAAACAGACAACTGCCTTCATAAGGGAGTCCGGAGTCCTAGTCTGAATGACGTCATGTTCGAAGACAAAGAAGAAGAAAAAAGAAAAAGAAGTAGAAGGAGATCCGGTCAGAGCTGAAAAGGTTAAAATGATTCCACTTAAACTTGGCTGTTGCTATTCGTTGTGATGTTTACACAAAGATCCTATATTTGATTTGCATACCTCCCAGACTGTAATCAAAAGTATGTGTAACTATTTGCTTTCAGAGACATTTTTCTAATATTTGTATTAGCTTCCTGCTTTCTCAACTCTATGTACGTGTATTTGGCAGTAGTTGAAAAATATAAAATGTGACAAATGTAAAATGTGACAAATATAAAATGTGACAAATATAACATGTGATAAATATAAAGTGTGACAAATATAAAATGTGACAAATATAAAATGTGACAAATATAAAATGTGACAAATATAAAATGTCGTAGTTTACTTAGTGTTGTTTAACGAAACACACACAAAACGTTATAGGCGATCACAAAGCTGTTTTTGGGATAAAGTAACTGAAGTTATACAAATATTTGAACAATATGGTTAACATAATTTCATAGATCATATCGTAGATATCTACACATACCACTTCGAAATCAGATCAGGTGTAAGACAGGGGTGCGTACTCTCTCCCCCCCCCCCATATTGTTGTTTATTATATACTTGGACCATATATGCAAGTTAGCCAACCCATCAGAGACAGAGATCAACGAGCTTCTATTTGCAAATGATCAGGAACTAATACATGGGAAAATAGAAGACCTATAAGAACATTTAAATAGACTCAACATATCAGGCACTAATACATGGGAAAATAGAAGACCTATAAAAACATTTAAATAGACTCAACATATCAGGAACTAATACATGGGAAAATAGAAGACCTATAAGAACATTTAAATAGACTCAACATATCAGGAACTAATACATGGGAAAATAGAAGACCTATAAGAACATTTAAATAGACTCAACATATCAGGAACTAATACATGGGAAAATAGAAGACCTATAAGAACATTTAAATAGACTCAACATATCAGGAACTAATACATGGGAAAATGGAAGACCTATAAGAACATTTAAATAGACTCAACATATCAGGAACTAATACATGGGAAAATGGAAGACCTACAAGAACATTTAAATAGACTCAACATATCAGGAACTAATACATGGGAAAATGGAAGACCTACAAGAACATTTAAATAGACTCAACATATCAGGAACTAATACATGGAAAAATGGAAGACCTATAAGAACATTTAAATAGACTCAACATATCAGGCACTAATACATGGGAAAATGGAAGACCTACAAGAACATTTAAATAGACTCAACATATCAGGAACTAATACATGGGAAAATGGAAGACCTATAAGAACATTTAAATAGACTCAACATATCAGGAACTAATACATGGGAAAATGGAAGACCTACAAGAACATTTAAATAGACTCAACAGCACAGGCACAAATTACAACATGAAAACCAACATCAACAAAACAGAAGTCATGAATGTCGCAAAAGAGAAACAACATCAACATAACTATAGAAGGCAGACAACTAAAACAAGTAGAGGAATTTAAATACCTAGGAAGTCTAATGACAAACGACAATTCCCAAACAGCAGAGATAGAATCAAGATGCAACAAAGTTTGTCAAATCATTGGACAGCTATCACCACTATTGTCCAACAAGGAAATAACTCTGGAGGCAAAACGAGCACTATACAATACAATCTTCATCACAACGTTGCGCTAACAATGCCAGACCTGGACCCTAGATGCAAGAACAATAAGAACAATAACCTCTACTGAGATTAAATGTGTTAGACGAATGACAGGAAACAGTCTGTGAGATAAGATCAGAAATGAAGAACTGAGAAATAAGCTAGGAATAGCCCCCGCCATAGAATGTATAATAAAACAACAGATAAAATGGTATGACCACAATTTCCCAGTAGCTATTGACTTGGTGATCTCTTCCTGGTCTTTCACCTTCAGCAACACACCTCCTCCTCCATTTTTGGTGGCATTTGTAGCAGAGCCATCTGTGTACATGTGGGACCAAGAGTCCTGTGGGTAGTTGTCATTTGTGTGTTTTTCTGCTATGTGTTTTCTCTCTATGTCTGTTTGGGTGCCTTTTTTCATGATTCCTATTGTCTTCCATAAGTTCCCGTATTTTGTGTTTCCCATGCCTAAGTGTTTCGGCATTGTTTGGGACAGTACTGGGTCACTTGTTGCACATTTCTTTGGAGGTTGCAGAGAAGTTGCTCCTCTTCAGTCTTCTTTTTCCGAAACCAATTATTCTTTGGTGCATGGGGTGACTAAGGAGCCTTTTATATTTCTCCGCTTGTTGCATTACTTTAGTTTTCCGTCTGTCTTCTAAGGGTTGTAAACCTGTCACTGTTTCCAGAGTCTTAATAGGTGTAAATTTAATAGCACCAGTGATGATGCGGGCAGCCTGGTTTTGTGTTCTAACGGAATATTTGAAGTGCTAGGAAACATAACAGCAGCAGAGGCGAACAGAAGAGCAAATGACCGTAATATCTCCCCTCGACGCTGAAAGGTAAATGGGAAGGAAAGAGGAAGAAGATCATATCGCGTGTATGTGAAGTTTTTCTTAATTTACCGATTTGTATATTTATAATGCATTCAGTGAAGGAGCATGATATCGTTATAAATGATATTTTAAAAATGCAAAGACGAACTCAAATATCTAGGCGGTCCTGTGACATTCAGTAGCAAAGAAGTTTAGAAAATAGACTAAAGATGAGGTGAAGTATGCAGAGGCAAAGGCGTCACAGAGCAACAGAGCTGGAAGCTGTCAGATTATGGCTTCGTCAGGATCGATGAGCCACAGACATCCAGACCTTACTCCACCTCTCCGTGGTGCCTCCATAAACAAACTAACCTGTCTATTCTGGCCAAGTGATTAGGGATCGAAGAAGAAAAACAACCCGATACTCAAAAATAACATGATGAAGTCGGATTAGTTGGGCCGAAAGGAGCAAATATCATCGTTATACTGCAAACCACAGCACGACGCAGCTAGCGCGGTCCTGCACCATATTTGATATGTTCTATTGTTGCATAAAACTGGTAATTAGTTTAAGTTAGTTTAGTTATTTAGTTAGTTACTTGGTCTGATAGTTAGTTAATTAGATAGTTAGATTGGTAGTTAATTATATAGTTAGGTAGTTAATTATATAGTTAGGTAGTTAATTAGAACATTAGTTCGCTAGTTAATTAATTTAGTTAACTAGATGGTTAGTTAATTATTTATTTATTTAGTTATTTATTTAGTTATTTATTTATTTAGTTATTTATTTAGTTATTTATTTAGTTAGTAAGTTAGTTAGTTAGTTATTTAGTTAATTAGTTAGTTAGTTAGTTAGTTATTTAGTTGGTTAGTTAGTTGGTTAGTTAGTTAGTTATTTAGTTAATTAGTTAGTTAGTTATTTAGTTAGTTAGTTAGTTGGTTAGTTAGTTAGTTAGTTAGTTATTTAGTTGGTTAGTAAGTTAGTTAGTTAGTCATTTAGTTAATTAGTTAGTTAGTTAGTTATTTAGTTAGTTAGTTAGTTAGTTAGTTAGTTAGTTAGTTAGTTAGTTAGTTAGTTAGTTAGTTAGTTAGTTAGTTAGTTAGTTAGTTAGTTCATTGGTTAATATATAATTTAATATATAACTTATTTTGAAATGTATTCTTTGTATATATGTTTTCCTAACGATCGTTGAGCAAGTCAGCTCAATAATAGCGTGAAAATGGCGTTACTTTCCGCCGTGTCTTTGCGATATCTACGCCTTCCGGTCTACACGTTCGACTCGGGGACTGGGTAGTCTAGAGCTATGAGGTCGACCTCAGGAAGGAGCCGGGTCAAAGCCCACAAGAAGCGGTGACGTGTTTAAACAAAACAGGAAAAATTAATCCGCGGATTCTTTACGACGTCATCCTCCCCTGATCTCTTGGGTAGTGAGATCCGTCTAGCCGTCTTGGGTCATCATCAAATACCGGGCTTGCTGGCGAAGGTGATCATGTCTCTCCACAACTTTCGATCACGACAGTTATCTATCATTTCTGTTGTTGACATTCTGCCAAGCCATTCTCTTAAGCTGTCTGGTATCTTTTCTCTTTGCTTCCCTCTATCACTTCGTCCCTCAATTTTCCCAGTTGTTATAATATATTCTAGTTGTTCTCTTCTCATTACATGGCCAAAAAATGATGATTGTTTCTTCCTAATATTGGAAATTAGCTCTCTTTTGCTTTGACCTCTTTCAGAACATTTTCATTACTCTTCTTAGCTGTCCATGGTATTCTCAACATTCTTCTGTAAAACCACATTTCTACAGACTCCAGTGATTTTCTTGTCTGTTGTCCTATAGTCCATGATTCACATCCATATGTTAAGACTGGCTCTACATAACATTTAGGCAACAGAAAACCACCGTCGTAATTTCTATGTACAATCATGAATCGCCGTCTCGGATAACGGCAACAAATAGGAGACACTTGTTCACTCGCGAATGTTAAAGAACGATTGGCAGTTAAAGTCGACAAGAGCAGGCCACAAATATGGCCGCTGACCGGGTAACATCATCAGCAGAAACCAACCCACACAGTGGATCGCAGGCCGTGCTATGGAATTCGTTCACGTGGGCAAAAATTCTTCTCTTCAAAACGAACCAAAAAAAGTGTTCGTCTACATGCCAACTTTTACCGTGTTTAACTTCCTTCTGTGATCTCTACACTCTTGGCCAGACCATTATGTTGGTTTCCCTAGTTCTCACAGAATATTGAAGTTGCGTGTTTGTGTTCAGCTCTGATTCCTTGATCTCGATGTTTGCAATCATCCATGCATCAGTAACTGTTTTCAGTTCATTCACTGCGCCTGATTCATTGAAATCAGCCTTTCTAATTCCCCCGTGTTGATGCCGGGGTCCCCACGGTTTGGGGGAGTAGAGAATAGAGCCGGTTTAGCCTGCCATGCATGTCGTAAAAGGCGCCCAAGTAGGCTTGGAATCGTCGTCTGTGCAGTCGAGGATGACTTTCACGGAGCGACCTTGTCAACGGAATTTACCGATACATTCTGGGGGAATGCAGTGAAAAGTGGTGCAGTAGATATGTGGGATTTCTGACAGCAATGAAACTGGTTCCATGGATGGAATAGAATAGAATAGAATAGGATAGAATAGAATAGAATAGAATAGAATACAATGGAATAGAATAGAATAGAATAGAATAGAATAGAATAGAATAGAATAGAATAGAATAGAATAGAATAGCTTTTCTAATGATGTATTTGAGCGTACAGATTGAGGAAGAGAAATAAGATTCTAGTGAGAGATTCCATGACAAGATTTCATGAAGAGATTCAGTGAAAAGATTCCATGAAAAGATACCATGAAACATTTTTCATGAAAAAATTACATGAAGAGATTCCCTTAAGAGATTCGATGAAAAGATTACATGATGAGATTCCATGAACTGATTTCATTTAGAGATTCCGTGAAGAGATTCCATGAAAAGATTTCATTTAGAGATTCCGTAAAGAGATTCCATGAAGAGATTCGATGAAAAGATTACATGATGAGATTCCGTGAAAAGATTTCATTTAGAGATTCCGTGAAGAGATTCCGTAAAGAGATTCCGTGAAGAGATTCGATGAAGAGATTCCATGAAGAGATTCCGTGAAGAGATTCCATGAAGAGATTCGATGAAGAGATTCGATGAAGAGATTCCATGAAGAGATTCCGTGAAGAGATTCCGTGAAGAGATTCCGTGAAGAGATTCCATGAAGAGATTCTGTGAAGAGATTCCGTGAAGAGACTCCATGAAGAGATTCCGTGAAGAGATTCCATGAAGAGATTCCATGAAGAGATTCCGTGAAGAGATTCCATGAAGAGATTCCGTGAAGAGATTCCATGAAGAGATTCCGTGAAGAGATTCCGTGAAGAGATTCCATGAAGAGATTCCATGAAGAGATTCCGTGAAGAGATTCCATGAAGAGATCCCGTGAAGAGATTCCATGAAGAGATTCCGTGAAGAGATTCCGTGAAGAGATTCCGTGAAGAGATTCCATGAAGAGATTCCATGAAGAGATTCCGTGAAGAGATTCCGTGAAGAGATTCCGTGAAGAGATTCCATGAAGAGATTCCATGAAGAGATTCCGTGAAGAGATTCCATGAAGAGATTCCATTTAGAGATTCCATGAAGAGATTCCATGAAAAGATTTATTTAGAGATTCCGTGAAGAGATTCAATGAAGAGATTCCAAGAAGAGATTCGATTCTGACAAATGTTGAAAGTGACAAGAACATCATCATCATAACCTGGGAACAAAGGTACAGAATTATAAATTCATGTTTGTTGCTGTTTGTGTTAGGATCATCATCACTGCACACTGGGCGAACCCATAGGTGCTCCGATATCCCAGTCGAGAATTTCGAGAAAATTCGATAATTCTGACCCACGTGCACGAACTCGACAGCACTGTGTAAGATCCACGGTCGCACAGCACCCACATCAAGAAGTGCTGCAAAGATGATTCGTAGAATAAAAAAATGAAGGCATAAAGAAAAGAACTGGGACCATACCAGGGATAGGTCAAGTTAAGAAACAGCAGATCAGACTGGCTGGACCAAACAAAAATGTTTTGCTCTTCTGGTAAGAAAACCGAAAGATTCTGTATTATCATCATCAGGTTGCATGTCCATTGCAGAACGTCGCATTTACCACATCCCGTCTGAAAGAATCTCTGTCTCTTGCCAGATCTCGCACAGAACGTTACATTCACCACAGCCCGTCTGAAAGATTTTCTGTCTCTATCCAGATCTCTCATAGAACGTTACATTCACCACAGCCCGTCTGAAAGAATCTCAGTCTCTAGCCAGATCTCCCACAGAACGTTACATTCACCACAGCCCGTCTGAAAGAATCTCAGTCTCTAGCCAGATCTCCCACAGAACGTTACATTCACCACAGTCCGTCTGAAAGAATCTCAGTCTCTAGCCAGATCTCCCACAGAACGTTACATTCACCACAGCCCGTCTGAAAGAATCTCAGTCTCTAGCCAGATCTCCCACAAAACGTTACATTCACCACAACACGTCTGAAAGAATCTGTCTCTAGCCAAATCTTCGGCTTCATTTGTTCTCATTATATTTATATATATATATATAATACTAGGCAGGACTAAGAAGTCCTGATAGGCTTTCGTTATCTGATATAAATATATAGAGGCGTGAAAAGAGCCAGCTCAACAATTGGGAAACAAAAGTAAACGACCCCTTGAGAGAGGTCATGATGCTACCGCCAACTGGTGGCGATTCCCATCGATATATTCTGCTGGACTTGCAAGTCCGGCCAAGAAACAACACTTGTTAACTGAGATAATGTAGCAAATAGGAAGTTTGACTTATAGATCCCGTCATGGCTGAAAAGGTTAAAATGATTCCAGTGAAACCTGGATGTTGATATTCCTTATGAAGTGTATATATAGATCCTATATTTGATTTGAAGTCCTTCCAGACTATATTCAGTGGTCTTTGTAAGTATTTGCTTTCAGAGGTGTTGACTTACTTTTTTATTGTGAGTGTTAGCTTCCTGGTTCCTGATCCGTGTGTCTGTACTTGGACAACACAGTACCTGAAAACCCATAGTTTACTTAGTGTTGATTAAGTTATAGTAGTGGCCTCCGTCAGTCAATGTTGACTATGAATTTTACAGCGCCCCCTAGGAAATGTTTATATCTTGGGCGAGCCTGGGCAGAAGAAAGCTAAGATACAGGTAGTTGCCCATGCAGCATGTTTCTTCTCTCCACGCAGCCGAGCAATCCAACGGACTGACAGGGTCGGACTAATTTAGGTGCCAACTGCGTCGAAATATGTTGAAATCAACACTGAACTGCCTTAGGAGTTCCATCTCCGGATATTCCCTCAGGGTTTACCTCCGAAGTCTATTCTGTGAACGGGTAGACCCGCTGGACAGCGGGTGGGGGGGAGAGTGTTTATAATCGGAGTTGATTTTCTCCCAAATGCGTTGCCATTTTTAGGCGAACGGGCCACATCTACCTGGTCGGAAGGTTATAGCGCCCCTAACTCGCCGATGAGTACTTTGCACAGAGAATAAGAGGTATTTTATAGAAATATCTACCTCATGCAACTAATTCACCGCGCCCTCTGTAATCACCACTTGTTCTCGTTTTGTTGCACGCGCATGGCTATTCTATATTCACAGCACACTTCTATATCTAAAGGCTCAACCCGGACCAAAACTGTTTAAGATATCACACACATAACACACACACACACACACACAGACAGACACACACACAACGATAGAGACGATCACGTGGTTCTTTATGTAATAAAGTAACTGCTGTTATACAAACGTGTGCATATTATGGTTAACTTAAGTTCATAGCAGATCATATCCTATGAATGTGAAGTTTGTATCATACCGATAGTTTGTATCATACCGATAGTTTGTATCATACCGATAGTTTGTATCATACCAATAGTTTGTATCATACCGATAGTTTGTATCATACCGATAGTTTGTATCATACCAATAGTTTGTATCATACCAATAGTTTGTATCATACCAATAGTTTGTATCATACCAATAGTTTGTATCATACCGATAGTTTGTATCATACCAATAGTTTGTATCATACCAATAGTTTGTATCATACCAATAGTTTGTATCATACCAATAGTTTGTATCATACCAATAGTTTGTATCATACCGATAGTTTGTATCATACCGATAGTTTGTATCATACCAATAGTTTGTATCATACCAAATTTTAAAAAAATTAACACTTGTATGGAAGAATCAGAACGTCAACATAAATGGTAAAAAAAGTAATGACGAATTCAAATATCTAGGCGGTCCTGTGACTTGCTGTAAAATAGAAGTAGAGAAAATAGACTTGAGATGAAGAAAAGTATGTGGAGACAATGGCGCCTTACAGCGGCAGAGCTGGAAGCTATCAGCGACACACAGCTGATGACTTGCGCCAGGATCGGTGAACCACAACTATCCAGACCCTACTCCACCTCTCCGTGGTGCCTCAAGAAATAAACTAACCTATCTAGGCTAGACACGCGAGTAGGGATCGAAGCGGGAAGACAACCCGTAAATCAAAAATAACATGATGAAGTCGGATGTGTTGGGTCGAAGGGCGCAACTATCACAGTTCAACTGCAAACCACAACACATATACGCTCACTTGACGTCCTTTTAAGGACGGATGATTAAGAATTGTAACCTTTAGTTATCGATTGAACACGAACGAACGAATCTAGTTAAGCATGCCAGCTTATTTGCCAAATTGTCAATTGTTGGCCAAAACTAATTCATAATAGAAGCCAAGAAAAGCGCTCTTCGTTAGAATCTTCATCCTAGTGTTGTTTAATCATTGCCAGATTGGATGTTCGATTCTAGAACAATCAATGTGATGAACACCACATCAAGGACACGAGAGCCAGCTTGAGAAACGAATATTAGAAGTTAAAAATGAAGTAGACAGTTGTGGACTGTCTCCGCTGTAGAAACAATATCATCATCATCAAGTACCGGGCCTACTGGCGTAGGTGATCATGTCTCTCCACAACCTTCGATCCTGGCAGCTATTTATCATTTCTGCTGTTGACCTTCTGCCAAGCCATTCTCTTAAGCTGTCTGTTATTTTTTTTCTCTTTGCTTCCCTCTTTTTCTTCGTCCCTCGATTTTTCCAGTTGTTACAATATATTCAAGTTGTTCTCTTCTCATTACATGGCTAAAAATTGATGATTGTTTCTTCCTAATATAGAAACAATATACAGTAACAATAAATTAATGAATACATTGTAAAAGTAAAGTAAAATACCCCCGTCACGCCAAGTGGCGTACAGGGAATATGGTGTTAGTGACCATACATTTTACAGACCTTCGGCACATGTTTTTTGGGGTAATGTGGTCGATATTAATTATTATCCCAGAAAAAAAATCCGGTACCCATTAAAGGCTGGGTGAGCCGGATGCCGCCGGTTGGGATCAAACCCAACCTCTTGTCCTTTTCTAGTCCAGTTCACTAACCGCTGAGCTATCGCGACTCCCAGTGAATCGACTGTGACAAGACAGAAAAAGCTACAGACAAAAACCAATCGGCAAAAAAAAAAAAAAAGTAGGGAAAACAACAGATCAAGATGGCGTAAATAAACAACAACAAAAACATTACAGAGAGAATACTAGAAATAATTGGGAAATGTGTCGTTTATCACTTTCAGTCCAAGTGCTGACATGAGCCGCCTCCTCCATCTGTTATTAATGTCAAACATTATCACTATCTAACAAATCATGAAGATCATCATCATCATCGTGTGCCCTCTCCGCAACGAAGGTTGGCTACCATGGATCGCCATTCTACTCTTTTTCTTGCTTTGATGGTGCAGGCTGACATAGATTGACTTGTCCATCTTTTGATGTTACTCGTCCATGTTAGTCTTGGTCTGCCTCTGCCTCTTTTGCCTTATATTTTCCCTTCCAATATTACTTTTAGTAGGCTGTTGTGGTCGTTTAACATGCCCCAAAAATTTCATTTGTCTTGTCTTAATTGTATTTAGTAGTTCTCTTTTTATTTTCAGTTGTTTTAAAACTTCATCGTTTGTTATCTTTAGTTTCCATCCAATTCTACCTATTCTTCTATAAATCCACATTTCAAAGGCTTCAATTTTCTGTTCTGTTTTCTGGTCTAATGTCCATGTTTCTGCACCATACAGGAATATTAGAAGATGTAACATTTTTCCATTCTTAGTTTCAGCCCTGTTGATATTTGTTTTGTTGTTAGTATATTTTTCATGGCATTAAAATTACTTTTTGCCATACCTATTCTTTTGTTTATTTCAGTTTTGCATTTTCCATCATTGGTAATAGTATGTCCTAGGTAGTTGTAGCTCTGAACTGTCTCCAGATGTATTCCCTCAACTGTGATATTTAATTGTAGGTCTTGAGAATTTTCTTTGTTTATGATCATAGTTTTAGTCTTTTTGATATTCATTTCTAGTCCATATTTTTTGCTTGTTATGTTTATCACATTAAGCAATTGTTGTATTTCTTTAGGATTTTCTGCTAGTAGAACAGTATCATCAGCATATCTCAGGTTATTGATTATCTTTCCATTAATGTTTAGACCTGGTATCTCTGTGATGTTTTGAAGATTTGCTCAGTTTATAGATTGAACAAGCTTGGTAATAGGATGCATCCCTGTCTTACTCCTCTTTTTATGTCCATGGGTGTAGAATTCTCCTTGTTATATCTTATTATTGCTGTTTGCTCCCAGTACAAATTACATATTAGTCGTGTGTCTGCGTCGTCTAGATTTATATCCTTTAGGCAGTCTATAAGTTGGTTATGGTGTATTCTATCGAAAGCTTTGGTGTCATGAAGATCACAACTTGTAATTTTGGATTAGAAGTATCCGGCAATAGCATCATAAGAAAAGATAGAATGATAATTGATGACGTCAAAAGTATGATTTTTTTTTTGGGGGGGGGGGGGCGGAGGAATAACCCGCAACAACAAGTCGTCATCGCCTGCCGTCTCCGCAACGAAGGTTGGCTACCATGGAGCGCCATTCTGCTCTGTCTCTTGCTTTGATGGTGCAGGTTGTCATGGGCTGTTTTGTCCATCTTTTGATGTTACTCGTCCATGTTAGTCTTGATCTGCCTCTGCCTCTTTTACCTTGCATTTTCCCCTCCAAGATTACTTTTAGTAGGCTGCTGTGTCTTTTAACGTGACCCAAAAATCGCATTTGTCTTGTTTGAATCAACAAGTAGATGACACAACAAGTTGAAACAAGTTTGAAACAACAAGTAGACGAGCAGAAAATGGTTTTGGTTCTCGTATTTGTCTAAATTCTGGCCACAGTCAATTATAGCGATGGCCCCGCGGGCACAAAATAAAATCTAGGAAGGGGGGGGGGGACCTTCAACTAGCGTGACGCTTTCATCTATAGGAGCCATAGACTGCTAACGTCTCTATACCCACAACCCCATCCTGCTCGCAAAGCTGTAAAGTCACGCTATATAGACGGAGTGTTCTCTGGTTTCATTTATCGCACAGCGTTTGTTGAAATAAGGTCAGCGGACAGAAAGTAAAGTACTCCCGTTACGCCAAGTGGCGTATAGGGAAATATGGTGTTAGTGACCCTATATTTTACAGACCTTCAGCACATGATTTTTGGGGTAATGTGGTCAAAATTAAGCCCGTGCTGTTTTACATTCCCATAAAAATATCCGGTACCCATTTAAGGCTGGGTGAACCCGGAAGCCGTCGGTTGGGATCGAACCCTACCCCTTGTCCATGGTAGTCCAGTTCACTAACCACTGAGCTATGAAGGATTTACCCAAATTGTATGACGTTTTTCAGCTTTGCGAGAAGTGGCGGTTGTGGTTTTATTTTCTTTCTTTTTTGTTTTTTTCCGTTCCCCAGCTTTTACCTCTGACGAAGTCCCTAGAGACTAGGAACTAAATTTTTTTTTTTTTTTTGGGCAGCCGTGTGCACAGGGGTCCCTCGCCGCAAAGGCTGATAACTCCAACTTCGGAGATACTCATATTTTTCCGTCGTTGAGTAATTGACGCTTCAAGCCGGGCCTGGCTGCTGAGACCAGGGGTGGTTGCCGCAGAGAGAAATCATAAATAAAAATCACAACTGGTACAGGCGGAATTTGAACCCACACCCTCTCTGTCTCGAGGCCGGCGTCTTGCCTCGAGACCAACTAGTCCCCCGGTTGTTGGTATAATGACGTCAGCCGTCCATAGTTCGTACACAGACACTATAGATTTACTAAGGCATGCGGACTGAGAGAGAATCCCCGGAAAACTACCAATTGGCGTGACGTTTTCAGCTTTGCAAGCAGGGGTGGTTGTGAGTCGAGTGAAGTCAGGCTCTATACTTCCTATTATTGAAAAATCACGTTAGTTGGTCGGGTTTTCCGGTTTCATTTTCTACATGCGGGCCTTGTTAAATCTGTAGTTTGTTGTTGCTCTTATTACTGAATACGTCACGATTGTGGGGATTTTCTGGGAATTCCCTCTCAGACCACTGGCCTTACTAATAGATAGCTGCGAATCAACCGTTGATATTACGTCACAGTTCGATAAAGACCATAAATCAAAGGGATCGATAAGGCGAAATAAATCCTGCAGTTCTGTGGAGTGTACAAACTGTCAGTGTGACCCGCTTGACCCAGGATACCTGATGGGGAGTTTCCCCATGACGATTGACGCAGTATTTTGATTGGCTATATTAAAATATGTGTAATTGGTTGAATACATTAACAATATTGTACGCACTTTAAAACCCGGAGTTTAAATGTTTCTATGACGTAAACTCATTAATTTTTAGACCTAAATGGAGATGACGAAGATTAATTACCCACAACTAGCAACGCCTCTGCCACGAGCCCACTTTGTTGTAACTGAAAGTTTTTTTTTTTTTTTAAATAACACATGCTGTATCATATAGGCCAAGCTGTTGTTAGGTAATTTACGTTTAGAGCGGGGCTTCTCAACCTCTGTGCGCCCGCGGGGGCACTGGGAATTTCCCAAAGAACCGCGGACGCTAGTATCCAAAATTATTGTTAACAACGGCTAATCATATCTATAACAACGGCTAATCATATCTATAACAACGGCTAATCATATCTATAACAACGGCTACTCATATCTATAACAACGGCTACTCATATCTATAATAACGGCTACTCATATCTATAACAACGGCTACTCATATCTATAACAACGACTACTCATATCTATAATAACGGCTACTCATATCTATAACAACGGCTACTCATATCTATAACAACGGCTACTCATATCTATAACAACGCCCACTCATATCTATAACAACGGCCACTCATATCTATAACAACGACTACTCATATCTATAACAACGGCTACTCATATCTTTAACAGCTGCCACTCATATCTATAACAACGACTACTCATATCTATAATAACGGCTACTCATATCTATAACAACGGCTACTCATATCTATAACAACGGTTACTCATATCTATAACAACGGTTACTCATATCTATAACAACGGCTACTCATATCTATAACAACGGTTACTCATATCTATAACAACGGCTACTCATATCTATAACAACGGCTACTCATATCTATAACAACGGCTACTCATATCTATAACAACGGCAAATCATATATATAACAACGGCTACTCATATCTATAACAACGGCTACTCATATCTATAACAAACGGCTACTCATATCTATAATAACGGCTACTCATATCTATAATAACGACTACTCATATCTATAACAACGGCTACTCATATCTATAACAACGGCTACTCATATCTATAACAACGCCCACTCATATCTATAACAACGGCCACTCATATCTATAACAACGGTTACTCATATCTATAACAACGGCCACTCATATATATAACAACGGCCACTCAAATCTATAACAACGGTTACTCATATCTATAACAACGGTTACTCATATCTATAACAACGGTTACTCATATCTATAACAACGGTTACTCATATCTATAACAACGGCTACCCATATCTATAACAACGCCCACTCATATCTATAACAACGGCCACTCATATCTATAACAACGGTTACTCATATCTATAACAACGGTTACTCATATCTATAACAACGGTTACTCATATCTATAACAACGCCCACTCATATCTATAACAACGGCCACTCATATCTATAACAACGGTTACTCATATCTATAACAACGGCCACTCATATCTATAACAACGGTTACTCATATCTATAACAACAGCTACTCATATCTATAACAACGGCCACTCATATCTATAACAGCGGCCACTCATATATATAACAACGGCCACTCATATCTATAACAACGGCCACTCATATCTATAACAACGGCCACTCATATCTATAACAACGGCCACTCATATCTATAACAACGGCCACTCATATCTATAACAACGGTTACTCATATCTATAACAACGGCCACTCATATCTATAACAACGGCCACTCATATCTATAACAGCGGCCACTCATATATATAACAACGGCCACTCATATCTATAACAACGGCCACTCATATCTATAACAACGGCCACTCATATCTATAACAACGGTTACTCATATCTATAACAACGGCCACTCATATCTATAACAACGGTTACTCATATCTATAACAACAGCTACTCATATCTATAACAACGGCCACTCATATCTATAACAGCGGCCACTCATATATATAACAACGGCCACTCATATCTATAACAGCGGCCACTCATATCTATAACAACGGCCACTCATATCTATAACAACGGCCACTCATATCTATAACAACGGTTACTCATATCTATAACAGCGGCCACTCATATCTATAACAACGGCCACTCATATCTATAACAGCGGCCACTCATATCTATAACAGCGGCCACTCATATCTATAACAACGGCCACTCATATCTATAACAGCGGCCACTCATATCTATAACAACGGTTACTCATATCTATAACAGCGGCCACTCATATCTATAACAACGGCCACTCATATCTATAACAGCGGCCACTCATATCTATAACAACGGCCACTCATATCTATAACAACGGCCACTCATATCTATAACAACGGTTACTCATATCTATAACAGCGGCCACTCATATCTATAACAACGGTTACTCATATCTATAACAGCGGCCACTCATATCTATAACAACGGTTACTCATATCTATAACAACGGCCACTCATATCTATAACAACGGTTACTCATATCTATAACAGCGGCCACTCATATCTATAACAACGGTTACTCATATCTATAACAGCGGCCACTCATATCTATAACAACGGCCACTCATATCTATAACAGCGGCCACTCATATCTATAACAACGGCCACTCATATCTATAACAACGGCCACTCATATCTATAACAACGGTTACTCATATCTATAACAGCGGCCACTCATATCTATAACAACGGTTACTCATATCTATAACAACGGTTACTCATATCTATAACAACGGCCACTCATATCTATAACAACGGCCACTCATATCTATAACAACGGTTACTCATATCTATAACAACGGCCACTCATATCTATAACAACGGTTACTCATATCTATAACAGCGGCCACTCATATCTATAACAACGGTTACTCATATCTATAACAGCGGCCACTCATATCTATAACAACGGCCACTCATATCTATAACAACGGCCACTCATATCTATAACAACGGTTACTCATATCTATAACAGCGGCCACTCATATCTATAACAACGGCCACTCATATCTATAACAGCGGCCACTCATATCTATAACAACGGCCACTCATATCTATAACAACGGCCACTCATATCTATAACAGCGGCCACTCATATCTATAACAACGGCCACTCATATCTATAACAACGGCCACTCATATCTATAACAACGGCCACTCATATCTATAACAACGGCCACTCATATCTATAACAACGGCTACTCATATCTATAACAACGGCTACTCATATCTATAACAACGGCCACTCATATCTATAACAACGGCCACTCATATCTATAACAACGGCCACTCATATCTATAACAACGGCCACTCATATCTATAACAGCGGCCACTCATATCTATAACAACGGCTACTCATATCTATAACAACGGCCATTCATATCTATAACAACGGCCACTCATATCTATAACAACGGCCACTCATATCTATAACAACGGCCACTCATATCTATAACAACGGCCACTCATATCTATAACAACGGCCACTCATATCTATAACAACAGCTACTTATATCTTCTATAACACAACTTGTTGCTCGTCGCACGGTTATTATGTGTCCATTTACAAAGAAAAATAAATATAAAGCACTGTATCTTATCAACAGAAAAATAGATAGAGTTGGATGGAAAGAAAAGAAAACAAACGATGAAGGTTTAAAACAACTGAAAATAAAAAGAGAACTACTAAATACAATTAAGACAAGACAAATGAAATTTTTGGGGCATGTTAAAAGACACAACAGCCTACTAAAAGTAATATTGGAAGGGAAAATACAAGGTAAAATAGGCGGAGGCAGACCAAAACTAACATGGACGAGTAACATCAAAAGATGGACAAGTCAATCTATGACAGCCTGCACCATCAAAGCAAGAAACAGGGTAGAATGGCGATCCATGGTAACCAACCTTCGTTGCGGAGAAGGCACTCGATGATGATGATGATCTTACCAACCAAAAATTACATACCTTGAAGGTAAACAAAAAAATGAGCATTACAAAAGAAAGCATTAGACAGCACTGAACTAATGTGATATTTGGAGCTGCTTTTTTTTTTTTTTGCGAGATTTTCAAAGTTGGGGACGTATGATTTATGTCAATTCTGGTTCACCTCTACTCAAGCCTTTTAAGATACCACATGAGGGGACTGGTTGGTCTCGTGGCAAAACGCCGGCCTAGAGGCAGAGAAGTTGTGGGTTCAAATCTCGGCTGCACCAGGTTAGGATTTTTATTTAAGATTTCTCTCTGCGGCAACCACCCCTGGTCTCAGCAGCGAGGCACGGCTTGAAACGTCCATTACTCATCGACGAGAAAAATATGAGTACCTCCGACGTCGGAGTTATCTGCCTGTGCGGCGAGGGACCCCTGTGCAAACGGCTGCCATGGATAAACGGATTAACACGGAAAATTCAGTTCCTAGACTCTAGGGACAGAGGTGAAAGCTGACGAAAGCAAAAAAAAAAAAAACCCCACATCAAGGATAATTCCAACCGCTAAATCTGCTTGGTTCTGACCATTTGATGCCGACAGTTACCGCTTATGTCCATTGGGAAGGAAACAAGGTCAGCGTTCGCTTTGTCCTTTCTTTTTTTTTTTTTTTCCTCTCAATATTTTGTTCACATCAACGCCGAGCAATACATGACGTCACATTGAAGAGAACACCAAGAAAACACGCGGCGGGCGCAATGGGGTCCGCGAGCACCGAGCTGAGAATCATTGCATTAGAGGCATGGTAACGAAGTATACCTGACTCATGACTGCAAACGTTCACATATAATAGAACGTACAACGTGTGCGGGGTGGTGGGGGGGGGGGGGAATTCACCTTTCATGTTACGGCCAGAACACGTTGACAAGATTTTAAAACTTGACAACTTAACTGAACGTACCAGATAGTTAAGTAAACGTCTCGTGTTTGGTTGGTAGCCTGAGGGGAAATCTGGACAAGTTAATGACTTTGTAAATGAGAGCATTGGAGAAATGAGAACGAGAGAGAGAGAGAGAGAGAGAGAGAGAGAGAGAGAAAGAGAGAGAGAGAGAGAAAGAGAGAGGATGGTATATAAAAAAAAATCTGAAGCTGTACAAAGGGACAATGGATCAAATATTATGGAAGAACAGCTCGTGATTGTTTATCATAGAGTTTAGTTAGTACTAGGAGAATATGAAGGAGTTGAGAACGGGGAAGAGTATTTGAAGAAAAGGAGGAGAAGATGGAAAGGGGAAGGGGAAGGAGAAGGAGAAACGGAAAATGAAGAGAGGAAGAAGAGGAGGAGAAGAATATAAAGTAAAAGTAGGTGGAGAGAAAGATGAAGGAGAAGTAAGGGGAGAAAAGATAAAGGAGAAGGAGATGAAGATAAAGGAGAAGGAGGAGGAGAAGAAGATAAAGGAGAAGGAGGAGGAGAAGAAGATAAAGGAGGAGGAGGAGAAGAAGATAAAGGAGGAGGAGGAGAAGATAAAGGAGAAGGAGGAGGAGAAGAAGATAAAGGAGAAGGAGGAGGAGGAGAAGATAAAGGAGAAGGAGGAGGAGGAGAAGGAAGAGGAGAAGAAGATAAAGGAGAAGGAAGAGGAGAAGAAGATAAAGGAGAAGGAGGAGGAGAAGAAGATAAAGGAGAAGGAGGAGGAGGAGAAGATAAAGGAGAAGGAGGAGGAGGAGAAGGAAGAGGAGAAGAAGATAAAGGAGAAGGAAGAGGAGAAGAAGATAAAGGAGAAGGAGGAGGAGGAGAAGATAAAGGAGAAGGAAGAGGAGAAGAAGATAAAGGAGAAGGAAGAGGAGAAGAAGATAAAGGAGAAGGAAGAGGAGAAGAAGATAAAGGAGAAAGTGGAGGAGAAGAAGATAAAGGAGAAGGAAGAGGAGAAGAAGATAAAGAAGAAGGAGGAGGAGAAGAAGATAAAGTAAAAGTTGGTGGAGAGAAAAATGAAGGAGAAGTAAGGGGAGAAAAGATAAAGCAGAAGGAGATGAAGATAAAGGAGAAGGAGGAGGAGAAGAAGATAAAGGAGAAGGAGGAGGAATCATCCATGGAATCTCTTCATCGAATCTCTTCACGGAATCTCTTCACGGAATCTCTTCACGGAATCTCTTTACGGAATCTCTTCACGGAATCTCTAAATGAAATCTTTTCATGGAATCTCATCATGTAATCTTTTCATCGAATCTCTTCATGGAATCTCTTTACGGAATCTCTAAATGAAATCTTTTCATGGAATCTCTTCACGGAATCTCTAAATGAAATCAGTTCATGGAATCTCATCATGTAATCTTTTCATCGAATCTCTTAAGGGAATCTCTTCATGTAATTTTTTCATGAAAAATGTTTCATGGTATCTTTTCATGGAATCTTTTCACTGAATCTCTTCATTAAATCTTAAAGGAGAAGGAGGAGGAGAAGAAGATAAAGTAAAAGTTGGTGGAGAGAAAAATGAAGGAGAAGTAAGGGGAGAAAAGATAAAGCAGAAGGAGATGAAGATAAAGGAGAAGGAGGAGGAGAAGAAGATAAAGGAGAAGGAGGAGGAGAAGAAGATAAAGGAGAAGGAGGAGGAGAAGAAGATAAAGGAGAAGGAAGAGGAGAAGAAGATAAAGGAGAAGGAAGAGGAGAAGAAGATAAAGGAGAAGGAGGAGGAGGAGAAGATAAAGGAGAAGGAAGAGGAGAAGAAGATAAAGGAGAAGGAAGAGGAGAAGAAGATAAAGGAAAAAGAAGAGGAGAAGAAGATAAAGGAGAAGGAGGAGGAGGAGAAGATAAAGGAGAAGGAGAAGAAGATAAAGGAGAAATAGGAGGAGATGAAGGAGAAATAAGAAGAGAAGAAGATAAAGGTGAAATAGGAAGAGATGAAGATAAAGGAGAAATAGGAGGTTGCTGATCCTAACACACACAGTCAGCTATTGGTTGCTGATCCTATCGCACACAGTCACCTATTGGTCGCTGATCCTAACGCACACAGTCACCTATTGATCGCTGATCCTAACGCACACAGTCACTTATTGGTTGCTGATCCTAACGCACACAGTCACCTATTGGTTGCTGATCCTAACGCACACAGTCACCTATTGGTCGCTGATCCTAACGCACACAATCACCTATTGGTCGCTGTTCCTAACGCACACATTCACCTATTGGTCGCTGATCCTAACGCATGCAGTCACCTATTGGTTGCTGATCCTAACGCACACAATTACCTATTGGTCGTGATCCTAACGCATGCAGTCACCTATTGGTCGCTGATCCTAAGGCATGCAGTCACCTATTGGTCGCTGATCCTAACGCATGCAGTCACCTATTGGTCGTTGATCCTAACGCACACATTCACCTATTGGTCGCTGATCCTAACGCATGCAGTCACCTATTGGTCGCTGATCCTAACGCATGCAGTCACCTATTGGTCGCTGATCCTAACGCATGCAGTCACCTATTGGTCGCTGATCCTAACGCATGCAGCCACCTATTGGTCGCTGATCCTAACACATGCAGTCACCTATTGGTCGCTGACCCTAACGCATGCAGTCACCTATTGGTCGTGATCCTAACGCATGCAGTCACCTATTGGTCGCTGATCCTAACGCATGCAGTCACCTATTGGTCGCTGATCCTAACACACGCAGTCAGCTATTGGTCGCTGATCCTAACACATGCAGTCACCTATTGGTCGCTGACCCTAACGCATGCAGTCACCTATTGGTCGTGATCCTAACACATGCAGTCACCTATTGGTCGCTGACCCTAACGCATGCAGTCACCTATTGGTCGTGATCCTAACGCATGCAGTCACCTATTGGTCGCTGATCCTAACACACGCAGTCAGCAATTGGTTGCTGTTTCTAACGCACACAGTCAGCTATTGGCCGCTGATCCTAATGTTTGCACTCAGCTATTGGTCATTGATCCTAACGAAAGAAATCAGTTATTGGTCGCTGATCCTAACGCATGCAATCAGCTATTGGTCACTGACCCTAACGAAAGAAATCAGTTATTGGTCGCTGATCCTAACGCATGCAGCCACCTATTGGTCGCTGATCCTAATGCATGCTGTCAGCTATATGTCGCAGATCCTACACACACAGTCAGCTATTGGTTGCTGATCCTAACGCACACAGTCACCTATTGGTTGCTGATCCTAACGCACACAGTCACCTATTGGTCGCTGATCCTAACGCACACAATCACCTATTGGTCGCTGTTCCTAACGCACACATTCACCTATTGGTCGCTGATCCTAACGCATGCAGTCACCTATTGGTTGCTGATCCTAACGCACACAATTACCTATTGGTCGTGATCCTAACGCATGCAGTCACCTATTGGTCGCTGATCCTAAGGCATGCAGTCACCTATTGGTCGCTGATCCTAACGCATGCAGTCACCTATTGGTCGTTGATCCTAACGCACACATTCACCTATTGGTCGCTGATCCTAACGCATGCAGTCACCTATTGGTCGCTGATCCTAACGCATGCAGTCACCTATTGGTCGCTGATCCTAACGCATGCAGTCACCTATTGGTCGCTGATCCTAACGCATGCAGCCACCTATTGGTCGCTGATCCTAACACATGCAGTCACCTATTGGTCGCTGACCCTAACGCATGCAGTCACCTATTGGTCGTGATCCTAACGCATGCAGTCACCTATTGGTCGCTGATCCTAACGCATGCAGTCACCTATTGGTCGCTGATCCTAACACACGCAGTCAGCTATTGGTCGCTGATCCTAACACATGCAGTCACCTATTGGTCGCTGACCCTAACGCATGCAGTCACCTATTGGTCGTGATCCTAACACATGCAGTCACCTATTGGTCGCTGACCCTAACGCATGCAGTCACCTATTGGTCGTGATCCTAACGCATGCAGTCACCTATTGGTCGCTGATCCTAACACACGCAGTCAGCAATTGGTTGCTGTTTCTAACGCACACAGTCAGCTATTGGCCGCTGATCCTAATGTTTGCACTCAGCTATTGGTCATTGATCCTAACGAAAGAAATCAGTTATTGGTCGCTGATCCTAACGCATGCAATCAGCTATTGGTCACTGACCCTAACGAAAGAAATCAGTTATTGGTCGCTGATCCTAACGCATGCAGCCACCTATTGGTCGCTGATCCTAATGCATGCTGTCAGCTATATGTCGCAGATCCTACACACACAGTCAGCTATTGGTTGCTGATCCTAACGCATGCAGTCAGCTATTGGTTGCTGATCGTAACGCGTGCTATGAGGCGGTTCTCAAACGCGAACAGATCGTTGGTATCAAAGACAGAAGAATAGATGCCAGTAATCCGGAAGTCACAGCTCGGTTGTTGGAAGGGTATCTTTGTTTACTGGTGGGGGTGTAGCACGAAAACCTTGAGCAGTGGCCGCGTGGTGTACAGACACGAAAGTTTTACTTCATTTTACTCCTACTTTTCATGAACCGTAATTTACAACGCCTACATTAGTGCCCTTCTGTATGGCAACGAAACATGGACAACTTATCCAAAGCATGAGAGAAAGTTAAATGCATTCCATATGCATTCTTGGTACCACCTGGAAGGATAAAGTGACAAACGTGTAGGTCATGACTCGCACTGGCCTCCCAAACATCTACACACTGCTCAGACAGCGTAGATTACGCTGGCTTGGCCACTGACACCGTATGAAAGATGGCCGCATACCAAAAGTTATACTTCATAGACATCTAGCAGATGGCAAAAGAACTAGCGGGCGTCCAAAACTCAGATTTATAGACGCGTGTAAACGTGACATGAAGTCTCAAAACATAAATCCAGCAGGCTGGGAAGACATATCTACAGACCGCAATCTTTGGAAACACACTCTAAAGCTCCAATTCAAGCAAGACGCAGACAGATTCATAGAAAAAGAGAATACACGGCGAAAGAAAATAAAAAAATAACATTTCTAGAGGCGCTGAAAAATCCACAGTTAACTATGACTGACGGAGGCTACTGCTACAAAATCCAGTCAACTATGACTGACGGAGGCTACTGCTACAAAATCCAGTCAACTATGACTGACGGAGGCTACTGCTACAAAATCCAGTCAACTATGACTGACGGAGGCTACTGCTACAAAATCCAGTCAACTATGACTGACGGAGGCTACTGCTACAAAATCCAGCCAATTATGACTGACGGTGGCAACTAACACTTTCCCCTACCACGACAATAAAAATGTAAGCTGAAAAAATTAAAACTAACCCCATCCTCTTGACTTGACGCTCAAGATATGGGCCAGTAATATGCTTGTGTTATCGCACACAGCCAGAATCTACCTGAGCGTTTCAGGTATGTAGCACGGCCAGAAGCAAATGTAGAATCACAGCTGTTTGATCTTATCTCAATGTGGCACTTTAGTTCTAACCTTCTAAATTTTGCAGCATTTATGGATGAAAATGTATATGTTTGTTGTTAGGATCACCCATCACTGCACACTGGACCAACCCATAGGTGCTCTTATATCCCCCTCGAGAAAATTCGAGAAGAATCCTGGCCCGCGTACACGAACTCCGTAGCACGGCCTGGGATCCAGGGTGTAAAGAGCCAAGTACATTCCATTCATTCTTAAAACTGATATTGCACAGAAGTGGTTCCAGTTTGTGACACGAGACACACAAAACATAACTGTTCTAGCTGAAGCCAATATTTATGTATGAGGGTTATTTTAGTTGTTAATGCTCGAATGCTTGGTGGGATATTAGAAACACAAGGAAACATAACAGCAGCAGAGACCATCAGAAGAGCAAAAGACCGCAAATAATATTTCCCATAAGTGGAGCTGGTTGATCTCGAGGCAAGACGCCGGTAGAGAGAGAGAGAGAGAGAGAGAGAGAGAGAGAGATGTTATGAGTTCAAGTCCCGGCTGCACCAATTGGGATTTTTATTTATGATTTCTCTCTACGGCAATCATCCCTGGTCAAAGCAGCGAGGCCTGGCTTGCAACGTCAATTACTCATCGACGGAAAAATATGAGTTCCTTATAAGACGGAGAAATCTGCCTGTGCGGCGAGGGATCCTTGTGCACACGGCTGCTAGGGAAAAACAGAATAACATGCAAAATTCAGTTCATAGCCTCAAGGGACACAACAACAAACCCTTCCCTCGACATTGAAATGTGGATGAGGAAGGAAAAAAGACGAAGAAGAAGAATTCTCGGCACAAAAACATCAAAGATTGGCAAATCTGAGAGCTTCGGGGGTTGCAATGTTCAGTTATTATCCACACAAGTTGTTACATTGTAAAATACATCTTTGTCTAATCACTTGAAATGTTTCATGAATCATCAAGCGCTATTCATTTAAAAAAAATATGACGATCATCATTTTCAGGAGGACGTGAACTTCCGGTCAATATGGTGGATAGGCGACAGGAACCATTGAAGGCTGTGTATGAAAGTGTTCCTTGTTGTAGTTTCCTCATATTCCAAGTCCGGCTTGTTGCAGGAGCTACTGAATTAGGTGCTCTGTGTACACCGTGAGCTGTGTGTCTCATCCGTTTTGATGTTTCGATATTCCAATTGTTTACGATGAATGATGATGTCGTATGGCAGAGAACAGTTAGCTGTGTTCATTTTCTGTGCGGTTTCGCCTTATGTCTTTTGGCGTGTGCTGAGACTGCTATGATGGGGACTACAGCTACCTTTCTTTGTTTGGGAGATGAGTTAGTAATTCGGATGATTCCACTGGTACCGGCGGTTGGGCAAATATGGATTTTAATTCGTTGGCAGTGATACCGGGACCTTCCATAAACAAAGAACCAAAGTTTCATGAAAAAACGTGTATTTTATCTTCCTGGAAAGACACAGATGAGCAAATCAACTAAAGAATCAGTGACAAACAACAGTGAGTTATGTAACCTGTTTACCCAGCTCAAATAGGTCATGAACTGATAAAAGAAATATTATTACTGTAGCACGGGCAATAATCTTGGATAAGTTGAGAGCATTATAAAGTTAGTGTAATTGCTCTGAGCTCTGATAAGGGAAAAGAATGGAGAACTTTCACAAGTTTACGAGCGTGGTGAACATTCTTATCTTTTCTTATCCTCTTGTGGTCAACACACTGCTCCTGCATAGGTCATCGATACCAGTTCTGCATTTCAATCTGTCCTTTCGTTGTCCCTTCTAATCTTCTTTGTTGTCTCTTGTAATCTTCTTTGTTGTCCCTTCTAATCATCTCTGTCCTTTTGTTGTCTCTCGTAACCTTCTTTGTTGTAACTTGTAACCTTGTTTGTTGTCCCTTGTAATCTTCTTTGTTGTCCCTTCTAATCATCTCTGTTCTTTTGTTGTCTCTTGTAACCTTCTTTGTTGTCCCTTCTAATCTTCTTTGTTGTCCCTTCTAAGCATCTCTGTCCTATGTTTGTCCCTTGTAACCTTCTTTGTTGTGACTTGTAACCTTGTTTGTTGTCCCTTGTAATCTTCTTTGTTGTCCCTTCTAATCATCTCTGTTCTTTTGTTGTCTCTTGTAACCTTCTTTGTTGTCCCTTCTAATCTTCTTTGTTGTCCCTTCTAATCATCTCTGTCCTATGTTTGTCCCTTGTAACCTTGTTTGTTGTCCCTTGTAATCTTCTTTGTTGTCCCTTCTAATCATCTCTGTTCTTTTGTTGTCTCTTGTAACCTTCTTTGTTGTAACTTGTAACCTTGTTTGTTGTCCCTTGTAATCATCTTTATTGTCCCTTCTAATCATATCTGTCCTATGTTTGCCCCTTGTAACCTTCTTTGTTGTTCCTTGTAATCTTCTTTGTTGTCCCTTCTAATCATCTCTGTCCTATGTTTGCCCCTTGTAACCTTCTTTGTTGTTCCTTGTAATCTTCTTTGTTGTCCCTTCTAATCATCTCTGTCCTATGTTTGCCCCTTGTAACCTTCTTTGTTGTTCCTTGTAATCTTCTTTGTTGTCCCTTCTAATCATCTCTGTCCTATGTTTGCCCCTTGTAACCTTCTTTGTTGTTCCTTGTAATCTTCTTTGTTGTCTCTTCTAATCATCTCTGTCATATGTTTGCCCCTTATAACCTTCTTTGTTGTCCCTTCTAATTTTCTTTGTTGTCCCTTCTAATCTTCTTTGTTGTCCCTTCTAATCATCTCTGTCCTATTTTTGCCCCTTGTAGCCTTGTTTGTTGTCCCTTCTAATCTTCTTTGTTGTCCCTTCTAATCATCTCTGTCCTATTTTTGCCCCTTGTAACCTTGTTTGTTGTCCCTTCTAATCTTCTTTGTTGTCCCTTCTAATCTTCTTTGTTGTCCCTTCTAATCATTTCTGTCCTATGTTTGCCCCTTGTAACCTTCTTTGTTGTCATTTGTAATCTTCTTTGTTGTCCCTTGTAATCATCTCTGTCCTATTTTTGCCCCTTGTAACCTTCTTTGTTGTCCCTTCTAATATTCTTTGTTGTCCCTTCTAATCTTCTTTGTTGTCCCTTCTAATCATATCTGTCCTATGTTTGTCCCTTGTAACCTTGTTTGTTGTCCCTTGTAATCTTCTTTGTTGTCCCTTCTAATCATCTCTGTCCTATGTTTGTCCCTTGTAACCTTCTTTGTTGTAACTTGTAACCTTGTTTGTTGTCCCCTGTAATTTTCTTTGTTGTCCCTTGTAGTCTTCTGTGTTGTTCCTTGCAATCTTCTCTGTCTTTCGTTGTCCCTTGTAATCTTCTTTATTGTCCTTTGTAATCTTTTCTGTCCTTTGTTCTCCCTTGTAATCTTCTTTGCTCTCCCTAGTAATGTTCTTTATTGTCCCCTGTAATCTTCTTTATTGTCCCTTATAATCTTCTCTGTCTTCTGTTGTCTAATCTTCTCCATGTATAATTAATTGTGTGATCGTTGTCCGAATGATTCAAGGACATTAAATAAGAAAACAGAACAGGGAATTGAAGCCTTTAAGATGTTGATCTACAGCACAACGGGCAGAATTTGGTCGAAGGAAACAAAGGACAAACAAGGAAGTTCCGAATCAGCTAAA
This sequence comes from Megaustenia siamemsis, assembly GCA_032433765.1. Taxonomy (NCBI): domain Eukaryota; kingdom Metazoa; phylum Mollusca; class Gastropoda; order Stylommatophora; family Ariophantidae; genus Megaustenia; species Megaustenia siamemsis. The sequence goes on along the minus strand of JAVIAB010000102.1, from coordinate 34,462,654 downwards.
AATGAAAAAAAAAGAACTGTTTAACACAATTCGAAAAAGAGAACTAAAATATTTTGAACATTTTTTTTTTTCGCTCACCAGTTTTGACCTCTGACGAAGTCCCTAGAGACTAGGAACTGAATTTTGCGTGTTAATCCATTTTTCCCTGGCAGCTGTGTACACATGGGTTACGTGAGAGATATAGTATACTTCTAAAAGTCATCATGGAAGGGGTGGTACAAGGTATATGATGCAATGGCAGACCAAGACTAAAGTGAACTGATAACATCCAAAGTTGGACAAGTGAAATAATGACAAGGTGCACTATCAATGCAAAAAAACCTACAACAATTGCTTAATGTGATAAACATAACAAGCAAAAAAATATGGACTAGAAATGGATATAAAAAAGACTAAAACTATGATCATAAACAAAGAAAATTCTCAAGACCTACAATTAAATATCAAAGTTGAAGGAATACATCTAGAGACAGTCCAGAGCTACAACTACCTGGGGCATACTATAACCAGTGATGGAAAATGTAAAACTGAAATAAACAAAAGAATAGGAATGGCAAAAAGTAATTTCAATGCAATGAAAAATATACTAACATCAAAACAAATAACACCAGGGCTGAAACTAAGAATAGCAAAATGTTACATCTTCTCAATATTCCTGTATGGTGCAGAAACATGGACATTAGACCATAAAAAAGGAAACAGACAATTGAAGCGTTTGAAATGTGGATTTATAGAAGAATAGGTAGAATTGGATGGAAAGAAAAGAAAACAAACGAAGAAGTTTTAAAACAACTAAAAATGAAAAAAAAGAACTGCTAAACACAATTAGAGCAAGACAAGTGAAATTTGTTGGTCATGTTAAAAGACACAACCGTCTAATAAAAGTAATATTAGAAGGGAATACAAGGTAAAAGAGGCAGAGGCAGACCAAGACTAACATGGACGAGTAACATCAAAAGATGGACAAGTCAGCCTATGACAATCTGCAACATCAAAGCAAGAGACAGAGTGGAATGGCGCTCCATGGTAGCCAACCTTCGATGCGGAGAGGGCACTCATTGATGATGATGATGAACACATACTACCGAACACGTATCACAGACAGCTGAACACATACAACATGACAGGTATCATAGACAGCTGAACACATACAACATGACAGGTAACACAGACAGCCTGAACACATACTACATGACAGGTATCACAGACAGCCTGAACACATACTACAGGACAGGTATCACAGACAGCCTGAACACATACTACAGGACAGGTATCATAGACAGCTGAACACATACAACATGACAGGTAACACAGACAGCCTGAACACATACTACATGACAGGTATCACAGACAGCCTGAACACATACTACAGGACAGGTATCACAGACAGCCTGAACACATACTACAGGACAGGTAACACAGACAGCTGAATACATACTACAGGACAGGTATCACAGACAGCTGAACACATACAACAGGACAGGTTTCACAGACAGCCTGAACATATACTACATGACAGGTAACACAGACAGCTGAATACATACTACAGGACAGGTATCACATACATCCCGAACACATACTACAGGACAGGTTTCACAGACAACCTGAACATATACTACATGACAGGTATCACAGACAGCTGAAAACATACAACATGACAGGTATCACTGACAGCTGAACACATACAACATGACAGGTATCACAGACATCCTGAACACATTATACAGGACAGGTGTCACAGGCAGCCTGAACACATACTACAGGACAGGTGTCACAGACACCCTGAACACATAGGGCATTACTGCAACATGTTCAGGCAAATACACAAGGTACACAGACAAACAGAACCCCACATTTACGTCAAACTTAAAGTCCCAAGAAATTCCGATATCCAAGAATATTCACAGGAAAACCTGGCCATATATTTAGACATGAAAAGCCACGAAAAGGAATCAATAGAAGAAGAAAGTTCATACTCTATTCTAAGTAGACCAAATTATTATTTCAAAACAAATAAATAAAAAACCCAGTGCAGTGAGGTAAAGATCCCTCGCCCCTCTCCCACCCCTCCTTGAACCATACCCCACATGCCCACTAAATATAGAACCTGGTATGTTTAAATGCGTTTCTAACCGCGAACTGCAACACTGCACAATCAAGAGATTAGTTTCGTTGCTAACGTAAACACAAATGTTAATCAATACATTAAGTCACATCCGATTGATTGCTATTTATAGCTTTCTAGTTCGGTACTGTGTGACAACTAAGACAATTTTTTGTTCACACAATTTATTGATGTCGCTTGCTATCTAATAAGTGATCTAGGAACGATAATAAGACCATATGGTGGAACTGGCACTGGCAACAAACAGCAGCTATACGAATTAGCAACCAAACAGGACAATTCTAATATATAAAACAAGGAGTCAGACAAGGCTGTGCTCTGAAGCCGGATTTGTTTTCACTTTACAGCGATAATATTATGAGATCAATAGTAGGTAAAAAAGGAATTGAAGTCAACGGTCACAATATAAATAATTTTCGACATGCAGATGGCATAGTCTTAATAGCAGAGACAGAACTATATGAAATGATAGACATAAATAGTAAAAGTTAACATACAAGTTAACAACAGTAAACGTAGACAGCAACGATCTAAGAATAATAAAGAACATGTATTGGCAACAAACAGCGGCCATAAGAACTGGAAACCAATTGGGAATGTTTCAACAAATAAAACAGGGTGTTAGACAAGGTTGTGTACTGTCACCAGATTTGTTTAATATTTATAGTGAGATTATTTTAAGATCCATAAGGGGCATGCCTGGAATAACAATTGGAGGTCATAATATAAATAATCTAAGGTATGCTGATGATACAGTCTTAATCGCTAAGAGTGAAAATGAGTTACAAGAAATGTTGGACATTATAGTGAAAGAAAGCAAAAATAAAGGACTCAGCCTTAATAGCAAAAAGACAGAGGTAAGGGTAACAACAAATAAAAAGACATCACCTCAGTGCAAAATAAAGACAAGTGGCACAATATTAAAACAGGTAAATGAATTTAAATATTTGGGAACTTTGTTAACCTCAGACGGAAGATGTACAAAAGAGGTGAGATGCAGAATGGCTCAGGCAAAAGCAGCTTTCCAAAAAATGAGGAAGATACTATGCAATCCATTTTTGACAATAGAAACAAGAAAAAGAGTTCTTAAATGATACGTAGAGCCAGTCTTAACATATGGATGCGAATCATGGACAATAGAACAACAGACAAGAAAATCACTGGAGTATGTAGAAATGTGGTTTTACAGAAGAATGTTAAGAGTACCATTGACAGCTAAGAAGAGTAATGAAGATGTTCTGAGAGAGGTCAAAGCAAAAAGAGAGATAATTTCCAATATTAGAAAGAAACAATCATCATTTTTTGGCCATGTAATGAGAAGAGAACAACTTGAATATATTGTAACAACTGGAAAAATTGAGGGACGAAGAGATAGAGGGAAGCAAAGAGAAAAAAATAACAGACAGCTTAAGAGAATAGCTTGGCAGAAGGTCAACAACAGAAATGATAAATATCTGCCGAGATCAAAAGTTGTTGTGAGACATGATCACCTACGCCAGCAGGCCCGGTACTTGATGATGATGATGATGAGTAGTGAAAGAAAGCAAGAAGAAAGATCTCAGTCTGAATAGTAAGAAAACAGAAATAATCATTACTTAGTAATGGTCATATCGAAGAAACAATCATCACCATCGTGCAGAATAAAAATAAACAGGACAAATCTGAAACAAGTGCAACGTTGAAATACTTGGGCACAATAACATCGAATGGAAGATGCACCACAGAAATAAAAAGCAGAATAGCTCAGGCCAAAAAAGCATTTCAGAAAATGAAAAATATCTTATGCAAAGAATCTATGTCAATAGAAATGAGAAAGAGAGTTCATCGGTGCTATATAGAACCAATTCTGAACTATGGAAGCGAATCATGGGCAGTAGACAAACAAATGAAAAGACGATTAGAGGCCACAGAGATAGCATTTCTCAGAAGAATGTTGAAAGTTCCATGGACAGCTAAAAAGACCAATGAGGAAATTCTCATAGAGGCCAACACAAAAAGGGAGTTCCTAAAAAACATCAGAAAGAAACAATCAACATTTTTTTCGGGCACATCATGAGAAAAGGAAAGTTGTAATACTTGGTTAAAACAGGCGAAATAAAAGGGAGGAGAGACCGCGGACGACAAAGAGAGAAAATACTGGATAGCTTGGTGACATGGCATGGAAAACAGTCACCAACTGAATTGATACGATGCACTGTAGATAGAAGATTGTAGAAGGTCCTGATCGCCTACACCAACCGGTATGGCACATGATGATGATGGTGGTGGTGGTGGTTATACTATAGGGATGAAGTGCGGAATGTTTAGTTTAGTTTAATATAGTTTAGTTGAGACGTCAGGTCACTCTTTGCACATCGGACAAGCCCATAAGTGCTCAGATCGCTTGCGAAGAATATCTCTCAATTGTTTAACGGCTAAAGACACCAGTGTTGTGTTGGTTGACAAGTCTTCTTTTGATTCCTACGTAGCCGCCTCGACTGGCATATCTCATCTTGACATGGTATTAGTGAAGTCTGTTCATGGCTGCGGATCCAGGGTAGTTTTTTAACTCTTTTTTTCGTTCAGCGTCCCTGAGGGTAATCAGAATGTCAAAACAGTCCATTGCCCTTCCAAATTCAACATCACCCAAACTGGCAAGTTTTTCAGTGCCCTCATTACCTCCTACGGCAGCGTGCCCTAGCACGAAAATGAAGCAGACTTTTACCTTGTATTTTCCCTTCCAATATTACTTTTATTAGGCTGTTTTGTCTTTTAACATGCCCCAAAAAGTTCATTTGTCTTGTTCTAATTGTGTTTAGTAGTTCTCTTTTCATTTTTAGTTGTTTTAAAACTTCATCGTTTGTTTTCTTTTCTTTCCATCTAATTCTACCTATTATTCTATATATCCACATTTCAAAGGCTTCAATTTTCTGTTCTGTTTTCTGGTCTAATGTCCATGTTTCTGCACCATACAGGAATATTGAGAAGACATAACATTTTGCTACTCTTAGTTAATTAATATAGATACCCACATATGCCAGGACTAGATCTTGAATGTTATTTTCATTTGTTTAGATATTCGGAGAATTTGTGCTGCCAGGTTGCGTGAAATAAAAAAAAAAATCACGAAAACAAGTGAAACTATTCTTGGCCGAAGGGAAATGACATCTTCTCATGGCAGTCTAGTCACGCAACATCGACACCGTGCGCTGATCTGAGACAGGCAACTTAAGCGATACCGTCACGCCGATCTCCTAACACAACACAGATGTCACAGCAAAACATTATCGGAGTCTGTGACAACTCAACTATGCAGATTTCAGATAACTAATGTTTCTTGTGGATCGCCCACGTTATCTTTAGTTGTAAATATCTAGAATACCATATTCGGACTGAAATATATTAATTTTTGTTCTATTCGGACTGAAATATATTAATTTTTGTTCTATTCGGACTGAAATATATTAATTTGTGTTCTATTCGGACTGAAATATATTAATGTTTGTTCTATTCGGACTGAAATATATTAATTTTTGTTCTATTCGGACTGAAATATATTAATTTTTGTTCTATTCGGGCTGAAATATATTAATTTTTGTTCTATTCGGACTGAAATATATTAATTTTTGTTCTATTCGGACTGAAATATATTAATTTTTGTTCTATTCGGACTGAAATATATTAATTTTTGTTCTATTCGGACTGAAATATATTAATTTTTGTTCTATTCGGGCTGAAAAATATATATATATTTTTCGGGCGTTCACTAGATGACTACTGAAATAATTAGCTCAGGAAAATTCAGCGTTCCAAAAGATGAGGAATCCATGCAATCCCGTGCAATCCAATTTTGACAATAGAAACAAGAAAAGACGTTCTTAAATGTTATGTAGAACCAGTCTTAACTTATGGATGTGGAGCTTGGACAATAGGACAACAGACAAGAAAATCACTGGAGGCTGTAGAAATGTGATTTTACCTAAGAATGTTGAGAATACAATGGACAGCAAAGAAGAGTAATGAAAACGTTCAGCAAGAGACCAAAGCAAAAAGAGAGCTAATTTCCAAAATTAGGAAGAAACAATCATCATTTTTTGGCCATGTAATGAGAAGGGAACAGCTGGAATATATTGTAACAACTGGACAAAGATCATAATATATCAACCCGCGTGTTTAGCACTCTTCTGTGCAGATGTGAAACTTTTACAACCTATGCATCATTATGATGTGCGATACCGGTCCGCGTAGGCGATCATGTCATTCCACAATATTTTATCCAAATTACATCGTAATTGTTCTGTTGTTAACTGTTTTCCATGGTATGACACCAAGCTATCTAGTATATTCTCTCTTTGTTGTCGTCGATCTCTCTCTCCCACTTAATTTTGCCAGTTGTAACCAAGTATTCCAACTTTCCTCTTCTCATGATGTGCCTGAAAAATATCGATTGTTTCTTGCTGATGTTTTTTTTTAGGATCCCACTTTTTGTGTTGGCCTCTTTGATAATTTATAGTTGATATTTTTAGCTGTCCCTGGAACTTTGAACATTCTCCTGCGAAATCTCATCCAACCTATTCAGGGCACGAGAAAAGAGTGGACATTTTTTTCGTACAAGTAGCCTCAATCTATGAACATCAAATAGCAGGACAAAGTAACCAACTACATGTATAATGTTTCTTGTTCCAGCGGGCTGTGATCTGACACCTTCCGGTCCAACGCTATGATAGTACTGTGATGTTTCATTTCTAATAATTGAGTAAACATGTCCGTTAATGAATGTAATCTGCTTTATCACGGCTGTAGTTTTACATCCGCGGTGGACCATATTGCATTTATTAGTGCAAATCTTCTTCCTCTTCTTTTCTCTTTCTCACTGGCACCGAAAAGGTGTCGATGTTATTTCATCTGTCGTTCTTGAGCTGCTCGAACTGTCTGAATTAGTGATTTTCCTTTGTTGTTACATGTCTCTGTCACTGCATCTATCCATCTTCTTCTGGGTCTTCCTCTTGGTCTTTTTCCATGCATTCTCGAGAAGAACGCCCTTGATGGTGATTGGTAAGGATTCCTTCTGACTAGGTGGCCAAACCATTTAAGTTGTTGTTGTTCTATATATTCCTGCCAGGGTTTAGTTCCTACCACTTTTGCTATGGTTTCATTTGGTATTATATCTCTTCTTGTGTTGTTTGTTACTTTTCTCAAGCATCGCATCTCACATGTATTGATCTTTCTTAAATTGGATTTTGAAAGGGTCCATGTTTGACTTTCATAGCAAAAAGTTGGTATGAAAATGCTATTTATCATTTGTTGTTTAGCTGCCATAGAAATGTTTGGATGTCTTAACAATGGTGAAAGCTAATGCAAATATTGAGTACAAATTCTCTTCGGAGACTTCTGGATAGTGTCATTTCAAGCATCGAAACTCACCATGTGAGACGGCATTCCTCACCTTCACAGAGTGATTAATACCCTGGTACCTATTTTAAAAGTGACTGGGTCGACCACGGGGGTATATTTTTTTCCAGCCACCAGTACAACTCACAAACTGCTTCCAGCGGGAATCGAACACGGGTTGTCTGAACGTCGGTAGCCGAGTCGGATGGTTTTCCCAACTAGGCTATCGATCCTATCTAATGAGTCTATACCTACCAACTTTGCTTCTCTTATAAGTGTTCTTTCAGTGTCTCTCTATTTCTTCCTCTTTTTCTGTATTCTATTGTTCCCCACAGAAGAGCCTGTTTTGGAATCCTTTTTTTTTGTCTTTTCTCAAACCATGTCCGACATGTGTCCATCTTCTCTTCCTAATGGTAAATGAGATCGTTGGTTGCTTGGCCATTTCTCTTATCTCTATATTAGTCTATTCACTCCATTGTGCACAGCGTACTCTGCTTGGGCAGCTGTCTTCAAAAGTATTTAATTTTCTCTCAATCTCTTTTAATGTTTTTTTCAGCTTTCACGTGCACAGGCCTTCTCCGTCTTTGGAGATAAATAATAATAAATGAATATTATTATAGAGGGAAACTTCCGAGGCGATAATCAGCGAATCAATTCAGAATAAGAGGTATGTTTACAGCAATCGGAAAAAATGACAAATAATCAACAACAGAAAAAAGACAACAAAGAACAATATGTGGTCCGAAGCAGGATCGAACCCGTACTCAGTGGCACAGCGCCTTGCCACGAAAAGCCAAATGCCAGGGAACTCTGCCAACTCAGCTAACCAGTGGCCGTGTTAGCTAGGTATTGTTCTTTTTTTTTTTTCCTGTTTTTGATTATTTGTCATTGTTTCCGAGTGCTGTAAATATATCTCTTATTCTCCTTCTTTCCTTCCTCATATGCCTTTCAGCGCTGCATGGATTGATAAGCGTTGATTTAAAAAAAAAAACCCCAAAAAACTATGATTACGATACATATAAAAAAAAAGAACTACTATAGTAATTGTTTAAGTTTTGTGTTTGTGCTGATGAGCTTTTTTTTTTATTTTTTATTTTTTATTTTTTTGTGGAAATCAAAACTCATCACAAAACTTAGACTATTCAAATCAAACGTACTATCAGCCCTTACGTATGCGTGTGAGAGCTGGAAAACAACAAGGGACATAGAACATTGAAACAAAGTTGAACGCATTCGAAAATAAATGTCTAAGGAAAATACTTGGTATAGCGTGGAACGAATTCAAAACAAACGAGGAAATTAGAGAAATCGCCAATCTACCCCTAATATCTTCAGTAATAAAGAAAAGACGATGGTCATATGTTGGACATGTGATGAGAAGAGATAATAACCGAATAGCAAAGCAAGCCCTCGTGTGGGAAACAACAGGTAAGAGGAAAGGAGGAAGACCCAGAGAGACACTGAGAAGAACATTGATGAGAGAGGCACGAGCAGCAGGAATCGGCTCCCTCAATGAGATAGAGCTGCTTGCACAGAACAGAGACAAATGACGAGATTTGATAACATATCTTTAAAAGAATTGAAAACTGCTAGAATAAAAATTTAGATAAGAGGAGTATCTTGGTCTATGCCCTATGGGCCGGCTACGGCTCGAAACCCTATGGGCCGGCTACGGCTCGAAAGGTCAATAGATAGATAGACGACACATATTACCATTACTTGTGTATGTTGGTGAGCCCACTATAGAACCAGAGAACAGCTTGGTCAAAGCAGTCACCCAGACGTGTGAGACTCCGGATATTTATTTCACCCCGGATAGAAAAAAACCCTTTCTGTCTACCGAAGGTTTCGAACATCGCACGCCAGCTTCTCGGCCAGCGAAAGAGTGGTTTAAGCTGTACGGCCACGTGCACCTCGTAAGCGCTGATAATAGCGGGAATTACCGTATTGGGGCGCCAAACAATGCGCTCCAAGTTTTAAAATCTTCTATACTGAAACTGAACCCAATAACGTTTAATTCAATAACTCCTGATAAAGTTTTGTAAGCCTATATTATTATGTGTTGTACTTAGTTTTAATATATATATATATATATATATATATATATATATATATATATATATATATATATATATATATTAATCACTTGAAAAAGACAGAATAAATTTCAATTTATTGGTTGAAAATTTAAGTCAAATTGGGGGCCTCGGTAGCCGACTGGACTACCGACGTTCAGACAACCCGTGTTCGATTCCAGCTGGGAGCAGTGTGAATTGTACGTTGGAAAAAAAAATACCCCCACGGTCGACCCAGCCGTTGGCAGAAATGGGTACCAGGGTATTACCCTGAGAAGGTGAGGAATGTCGCCTCGTATCTGAGTTTCGATGCTTGAGGCGACACTATCCAGAAATCTCCGAACATTTCTGGATAGACGGCCGAGCACATATGGGTGGAAACTCGCGTGCTAAGACGCCGGTTCAAGTCTCGTACTTTACCTTTACTTTACCTATTACCATATGCAAAATTAATTATGTATGCAAATATTATTTTTAATGAAACTGGTTTTCGTCTCGAGGACTTTGGACACATTTAAACTGAATACGATTGAATTAATGAACATGTTTTAAATAAAACTCGTGACACAGATACAAGTTTACATAGAAGTCACGTGATCATGTCATAACCAATAATAACATTTCTTCTAACAGAGCAATGTACACCAAAAGTCGAGCCAGTGAGCCAATCTGGGCTCAGCTTGAATGTCTGATCGTTTTGGCTCTTTATCTAAGAAAACTAAAGATCAAGAAAGAGAACTGATAATATATGAGACGAGATGCCTCAGAAAAGCTGTTTAAAAAATGAAACCAAGAAGAGATAATGTAAAGAACGATGCAATCAGAAACACCATTGGAATTCTACCAGTAATCAAATACACAGAGAGACAAAGATGAAAGCGGTTTGAACATTTAATGCACATGAACCCCTCAGCACCAACGTCAAGAGCTTATAACAACAAAATAGAACAATCAAAATATAGAGGTAGACCAATAAAAACGGTATATTGTCCGAAGCAGAATCGAACCCGTACTCCTTGGCACAGCGCCTTGCCACGAGAAACCAAAGGGTTAAGGCATAAAAATGCGAAGCTGTAGTAAAGCTGAATGTGAGGAAAAATAAAAAAAATAAAAAAAATGGTATGTAAGAAGCTTTACGTGATAAGTGGACGACACAGACTAAACAACGTTTCTTCCTGATGAAGGCCTATTGGGCCGAAACGTTGTTTAGTCTGTGTCGTCCACTTATCACGTAAAGCTTCTTACATAACATTTTTTTAATTTTTTAATTTTTCCTCACGAGAAACCAAACCCTGCCAGGTCAGCTAACTAAAATCTATTTCCGTTGTTGATTATTTGTATTTTTTTATTTTTCCTCACGAGAAACCAAACCCTGCCAAGTCAGCTAACTAAAATCTATTTCCGTTGTTGATTATTTGTATTTTTTTATTTTTCCTCACGAGAAACCAAACCCTGCCAACTCAGCTAACTAAAATCTATTTCCGTTGTTGATTATTTGTATTTTTTTATTTTTCCTCACGAGAAACCAAACCCTGCCAACTCAGCTAACTAAAATCTATTTCCGTTGTTGATTATTTGTATTTTTTTTATTTTTCCTCACGAGAAACCAAACCCTGCCAGGTCAGCTAACTAAAATCTATTTCCGTTGTTGATTATTTGTATTTTTTTATTTGTCCTCACGAGAAACCAAACCCTGCCAGGTCAGCTAACTAAAATCTATTTCCGTTGTTGATTATTTGTATTTTTTTATTTTTCCTCACGAGAAACCAAACCCTGCCAAGTCAGCTAACTAAAATCTATTTCCGTTGTTGATTATTTGTATTTTTTTATTTTTCCTCACGAGAAACCAAACCCTGCCAAGTCAGCTAACTAAAATCTATTTCCGTTGTTGATTATTTGTATTTTTTTATTTTTCCTCACGAGAAACCAAACCCTGCCAAGTCAGCTAACTAAAATCTATTTCCGTTGTTGATTATTTGTATTTTTTTATTTTTCCTCACGAGAAACCAAACCCTGCCAAGTCAGCTAACTAAAATCTATTTCCGTTGTTGATTATTTGTATTTTTTTTATTTTTCCTCACGAGAAACCAAATCCTGCCAGGTCAGCTAACTAAAATCTATTTCCGTTGTTGATTATTTGTATTTTTTTATTTTTCCTCACGAGAAACCAAACCCTGCCAGGTCAGCTAACTAAAATCTATTTCCGTTGTTGATTATTTGTATTTTTTTTATTTTTCCTCACGAGAAACCAAACCCTGCCAGGTCAGCTAACTAAAATCTATTTCCGTTGTTGATTATTTGTATTTTTTTCCCCGAGTGTTGTAAACAAACCCCTTCCCCTGAAATGATTCGATGATCGTCTCGGGAGTTCCCCTCTATGACAATATTCATTTATTATCATTTGTCTCTAGACCAAGAAGATGATGGATTGAGGGAACCTACGACATAATAAAACGACACGATATCACCATGTACCAAGCCACAGAAAGTGTCCTTGATTAAAAAAAAAAAAAAACAGCACATCATTTACTTAAGGCTGCAACGCCTAACGGCAAAAAGCAGAGCACGATAAAAGAAAGTAAGAAAAAAAGAAAGAAAGAAAGGAGAAAAGAAGAAAGAAAGAAAGAAAGGGGGAAAAAGAAAGAAAGAAAGAAAGCACTCCACGATAGTTTAATATGTATAACTTTGACAGTAGGGAACGTGTGGGACAGGAGAAATTTATAAAATAATTCACAGCGTGTCGCTGACGGTAGATGACCACAATTTTTTGTTTCTTTTTGGCAAATAAAGGTTTCATATTTCTCAGCGATACGCAGACAGCGATTCAACAAAATGTAACTGCTGCAGTGATACATGTTCGTTTATCTTCACGGTTATAATGAATATATTCAATTATTTCTATTCACAACAACAGTTAAGATCTTTATCTTTTAGGCAACGGATCTTTAGTTCCCTATTTTATTAGCAACGGTTCTTTATCTTCTCAACAATAGTCCTTTAGTTCTTTATCTTCTCAGCAACAGTTCTTTAGTTCTGTATCTTCTCAACAATAGTTCTTTAGTTCTTTATTTTCTCGACAACAGTTCTTTAGTTCTGTATTTTCTCAGCATCAGTTCTTTAGTTCTGTATCTCCTAAACAACAAGTCTTTAGTTCTTTATCTTCTCAGAAACAGTTCTTTAGTTCTTTATCTTCTCAGCAACAGTTCTTTAGGTATTTATCTTCTCAGCAACAGTTCTTTAGTTCTTTATCTTCTCAGAAACAGTTCTTTATCTCCTTAGCAACCGTTCTTTATCTTCTCAGCAACAGTTCTTTAGTTCTTTATCTTCTCAGCAACCGTTCTTTATCTTCTCAGCAAAAGTTCTTTGGTTCTTTATCTTCTCAGCGATAGTTCTTTATCTGTTCAGCAACAATACTTTGTCTTCTCAGCAATCAGTTCTTTAGTTCTTTATCTTCTCAGCAACAGTTCTTTATCTTCTCAGCAACAGTTCTTTATCTTCCCAGCACCAGATCTTTGGTTATTTATTTTCTCAGCAACAGTTCTTTATCTTCTCAGCAACCGTTCTTTATCTTCCCAGCAACAGTTCTTTAGTTCTTTATCTTCTCAGTACAATTCTTTAGTTCTTTTATCTTCTCAGCAACAGTTCTTTATCTTCTCAGCAACAGTTCTTTAGTTCTTTATCTTCTCGGCAACAGTTCTTTAGTTCTTTATCTTCTCAGTACAATTCTTTAGTTCTTTATCTTCTCAGCAACAGTTCTTTAGTTCTTTATCTTCACAGCAACAGTTCTTTATCTTCTCAGCAACAGTTCTTTGTCTCCTCAGCAACAGTTCTTTGTCTCCTCAGCAACAGTTCTGTATCTTCTCAGCAAAAGTTATTTAAATATTTTTTCATCAACAGTTCCTTTAGTTCTGTATCTTTTCAGCAACAGTTGTTTAGTTTCGTATCTTCTCAGCAACAGTTCTTTATTTTTTCAGCAACAGTTCTTTATCTTCTCAGTAACAGTTCTTTAGTTATTACTCTTCTGAACACAAGTTCTTTTATCTTCTCAGCAACAGTTCTTTATCTTCTCAGCAACAGTTCTTTATCTTCTCAGCAACAGTTCTTTAGTAATTTATCTTCTGAACAACAGTTCTTTATCTTCTCAGCAACAGTTCTTTAGTTCTTTATCTTCACAGCAACAGTTCATTATCTTCTCAGCAACAGTTCTTTAGTAATTTATCTTCTGAACAACAGTTCTTATTCTTCTCAGCAATAGTTCTTTTATCTTCTCAGCAACAGTTCATTATCTTCTCAGCAACAGTTCTTTATTTTCTCAGCAACAATTTTTTAGTTCTTTATTTTCTCAGCAACAGTTCTTTAGTTCTTTATCTTCTCGGCAACAGTTCTTTAGTTATTTACTTTAACAGTTCTTTCGTTCTTTATCTTCTCAGCAATAGTTCTTTAGTTCTGTGTCTTCTCAGAAACTGTTTTTTAGTTCTTTATCTTCTCAGCAACAGTTCTTTAGTTATTTATCTTCTCAGCAACAGTTCTTTAGTTATTTATCTTCTCAGCAACAGTTCTTTAGTTCTTTATCTTCTCAGCAACAGTTCTTTAGTTATTTATCTTCTCAGCAACAGTTCTTTAGTTCTTTATCTTCTCAGCAACAGTTCTTTAGTTATTTATCTTCTCAGCAACAGTTCTTTAGTTATTTATCTTCTCAGCAACGGTTTTTTAGCTCTTTGTCTTCTCAGCAACAGTTCTTTAGTTCTTTATTTTCTCAGCAAAAATTTTTTAGTTCTGTATCTTCTCAGCAACAGTTCTTTAGTTCTTTATTTTCTCAGCAACAATTTTTTAGTTCTGTATCTTCTCAGCAACAGTTCTTTAGTTCTTTATTTTCTCAGCAAAAATTTTTTAGTTCTGTATCTTCTCAGCAACAGTTCTTTAGTTCTTTATCTTCTCGGCAACAGTTCTTTAGTTATTTACTTAAACAGTTCTTTCGTTCTTTATCTTCTCAGCAACAGTTCTTTAGTTCTGTGTCTTCTCAGAAACAGTTTTTTAGTTCTTTATCTTCTCAGCAACAGTTCTTTAGTTATTTATCTTCTCAGCAACGGTTTTTAGCTCTTTGTCTTCTCAGCAATAGTTCTTTATCTTCTCAGTAACAGTTCTTTAGTTATTTATCATCTCAGCAACGGTTTTTTAGTTCGTTATCTTCTCAGCAATAGTTCTTTAGTTATTTATCTTCTCAGCAACGGTTCTTTAGTTCCTCATCTTGTCAGCAACAGTTCTTTATCTTCTCAGCAACAGTTCTTTAATTCTTTATCTTCTTAGCAACAGTTCTTTATTTCTTTATCAACTTAGCAACAGTTCTTCAGTTCTTTATCTACTCAGCAACGGTTCTTAATCTTCTTAGCAACGGTTCTTTACTTCTTTATCAACTTAGCAACAGTTCTTTATCTACTCAGCAACGGTTCTTAATCTTCTTAGCAACAGTTTTTTAGTTCATTATCTTTTCAGCGACTGATTTTACCACAAAGAAGCGATGATTAGAGGGGAACAGGCAAATAACAGCGATGATTAGAGGGGAACAGGCAAATAACAGCGATGATTAGAGCCGGGCAGAGAGGTAGAGACCACCAGATAGAAGGACATTTGGAGACTGACGAAGAGAAGGGAAAATGTAAGGGTCGGGGGAGTGAAAGAAATAGAAAGATAGATATACGAGAAATTGATGGACAGAGAAAGAAATGGAGAGAGAAAGAAAGAAAGAAAGAAAGAAAGAGAGAAAGAAAGAAAGAAAGAAGGAAAGAAAGAAAGAAAGAAAGAAAGAAAGAAAGAAATGGAGAGAGAAATAAAGAAAGAAAGAAATAAAGAAAGAAAGAAGGAAAGAAAGAAAGAAATGGAGAGAGAAAGAAAGAAAGAAGGAAAGAAAGACATGGAGAGAGAGAGAAAGAAAGAAAGAGAAAAAAGGAAAGAAAGAAAGAGAGAAAGAAAGAAAGAAAGAAAGAAGGAAAGAAAGAAATGGAGAGAGAAAGAAAGAAAGAAAGAAGGAAAGAAAGAAAGAAAGAAATGGAGAGAGAAAGAAAGAAAGAAAGAAATGGAGAGAGAAAGAAAGAAAGAAATGGAGAGAGAAAGAAAGAAAGAAAGAAAGAAAGAAAGAAAGAAAGAAAGAAAGAAAGAAAGAAAGAAAGAAAGAGAAAGAAAGAGAAAGAAAGAAAGAAAGAAAGAAAGAAAGAAAGAAAGAAAGAAAGAAAGAAAGAAAGAAAGGAATCTATTTCAGAAGGTAAGAGATACGTATGTCTACTTTGAATGACAAAAGATAAGACATCAAATATGCAGACATGAACCAACATTGACAAAAGAGGGACATCGCTGAATTCATGCATTTCCAACTGTACAACCTGGCAACTTGGCAACTAACACGGAAGTAAATTTGAACGATTCATATTTGATTGCTTGCGTTCATCATCGTGTGCCATACCGGTTGGCGTAGGCGATCACGGCCTTAACATTTCTCTGTTCTCGGTGTATCGTATCAATTCTTTTCCATGCCATGACAACAAGCTATCTAGTATCTTTTCTATTTGCCATCAGCGATCTCTCTTTCCCTGTATTTTGCCAGTTGTAACAAATCAGTCCAACTTTCATCTTCTCAGGATGTGCCCGAACAATTTCGATTGTTTCTTTCTGATGTTTTTTAGGAGCTCCCTTTTTGTGTTGGTCTCTTTGAGAATTTCCTCGTTGGTTTTTTTTTAGCTGTCCACGGAGAGGGAACTTCCAATATTCTTCTGAGAAATCCTATCAATGTAGCATTTAATCGTCTTTTCATTTCTTTGTTTACTGTTTATGATTCGCTTCCATAGGTTAGAATTGGCTCGATATAACACCGATGAACTCTCTTTTTTTCTCCTTCTGTCGACATTAATTGCTTCGCTTGCCTCGATGTTTTTTTATTGTTTGCGTTAGGATAGGCCGATGATAACTATTCTTATTATTATCCATCTCTTGTTGGTGCCTTAGTAATAGACTAACCAGGCTGGCCAAATGAGTTTGGATGGAAAGGTGGGCTGGGCTATCTATTACCTGATGGATGTTTTGAACCAAAAGTGCGCCAATACCGCAGCTTGTTGTAAGCCACGACACATCGCACCACTTAACGCCCTTTATAAAAAAAAAAACGCTATAGCGGAGTAGTCGTCGGGTGCTCGTAAAGAAAAAAGTGTCTGTAGACTCTACCCACCCAGGATAGCATGAGCTTGACAGACGACGTGATATGTGAACCAAAAGTGATCAAGATCACAATTCGCTATCAAACTGCGTCCTCAGTCTAGGTCACGACAGACACAGCTAACGAGATAAGGTCAGACAAGCACAATTTTAAATCAACAAATAGTTTTTCAAAACATAATAATTCTGAAGAGAGAATGAGGGTCTCTCATCATTCCCATATCCGCTCCACCGAACGACCCAGCTCTTCTCGAAGCGTATACAGACTGACTTTCCCTGTAAGGTGTTGATTTATAGACATATCTCCTTTTTCCGGATCGACCAAATCCCTTTTCCACCTTTAGACTCTCTCATCATTCCCATATCCGCTCCACCGAACAACCCAGCTCTTCTCGAAGCGTATACAGACTGACTTTCCCTGTGAGGTGTTGATTGATACACATATCTCCTTTTTCCGGATCGACCAAATCCCTTTTCCACCTTTAGACTCATCAGTCTCTCAATACAAACATCATTGCCCCACCCATTCCCCTCATCTTCTTCTTAAGGAATGAAGAACAAACGTGTCGATGTCCTCTTCATCAAGACCACACATCAGTCCCAGAACTACTAACGAACCTATACTCGACGTTTACCGAATGCGTATCGTGGGTCTCAAACAACCAGCTTGAAAACCCTCGACAAATACCTACATACACAAATATGCCATTATATACAGTTAAATAAATGGCTTGCGTATTTGCATATCTGTAGGCAAAGGGGGACAACTTACAGCCGGATATAAAAAAGAGCTTACGTGTGGTAAGATTATGTCCATTATTCGTTAACAACTTCCCCAAATTCTATATTAAATTCAACAAACAGGATGTATATATATATATAGGAGGTCCAGCGTAGATCTAAAGGGATTTCCCGGCTTGAAGATCAATGGCATCAGTGCTAAGCATGACGTCACGTGCAGGACAATGAAGCCTCAGCCTCGTTGTGGGTTTTCCGCTCGCTATGACCAGAAGGTCCAGCCACGTCAATTTATAGTTTTCTAATTCTACTATCAACCCTTAGGTATGCGTGTGAGAGCTGGAAAACAACAAGAGACATAGAAACAGAGACGAACGCATTTGAAAATAAATGTCTAAGGAAAATACTTGGTAAAGCGTGGAACGAATTCAAAACAAACGAGGAAATTAGAGAAATCGCCAATCAACCACTAATATCTTCAGTAATAAAGAAAAGACGATGGTCATATGTTGGACATGTGATGAGAAGAGATAATAACCGAATAGCAAAGCACGCCCTCATGTGGGAAACAACAGGTAGGAGAAAAAGAGGAAGACCCAGAGAGACGCCGAGAAGAACAATGATCAGAGAGGCAAGAGCAGTAGGAATCGGCTCCCTCAATGAGATAGAGTTGCTTGCATAGAACAGAGACAAATGGCGAGATTTGATAAAATATCTTTAAAAGAATTGAAAACTGCTAGAACAAAAATTTAGATAAGAGAAGGAGTATCTGGGTCTACGCCCTATGGGCCGGCTACGGCTCGAGAGGTCAATAGATAGATAGAATTGTTCACAATTGATCTCCCAACTATTCAAAATTGATCTCCCAACTATTCACAATTGATATCCCAAACATTCACAACTGATCTCCCAACTATTCAGAATTGATCTTCCAACTATTCACAACTGATCTCCCAAACAATCACAACTGATCTCCCAACAACTCAGAATTGATCTCCCAACTATTCAGAATTGATCTCCCAACTATTCAGAATTGATCTCCCAACTATTCAGAATTGATCTCCCAAACATTCACAACTGATCTCCCAAACATTCACAACTGATCTCCCAACTATTCAGAATTGATCTCCCAACTATTCAGAATTGATCTCCCAACTACTCACAACTGGTCTCCCAACTATTCAGAATTAATCTTCCAATATCTCTCCCAACTATTCAGAATTGATCTCCCAACTTCTCTCCCAACTATTCAGAATTGATCTCCCAACTTCTCTCCCAACTATTCAGAATTGATCTCCCAACTATTCAGAATTGATCTCCCAGCTATTCAGAATTGATCTCCCAACTATTCAGAATTGATCTCCCAACTATTCAGAATTGATCTCCCAACTTCTCTCCCAACTATTCAGAATTGATTTCCCAACTTCTCTCCCAACAACTATTCAGAATTGATCTCCCAACTTCTCTCCCAACTATTCAGAATTGATCTCCCAGCTATTCAGAATTGATCTCCCAACTATTCAGAATTGATCTTCCAATTATTCAGAATTGATCTCCCAATTTTTCTCCCAACTATTCAGAATTGATCTCCCAAATACTCACAATTTTATCTAAAATAAACCATTAAAACGTCAACTCGATATTTAGAATATATTTGGATGCATCCATGGCAACAGGAAAGATGTCAACTGTGGATATGTTTAGCAATATGTGAACTTTATTTGGGTTTTGTTGATTCTGGTTAACTTATTGCATAGAGATACCTTGATGATGTTTACTGGAGGGGTTTCATGAAAGATCAACCATTTTATTGTACACACAATAACTGTGATTTTCAACCTCTTATTTTAACCATTTCATAAATCTCTTCACTCAATAGAATGTTGAGCCCATAGCTTTCACTCTCTCACAAATAGAAAAGTTGAGCCCATAACTCACACAAATAGGGAAGTTGAACCCACAGCTCTCACAAATAGAAAAGTTGAACCCACAGCTCTCACAAATAGAGAAGTTGAACCCACAGCTCACACAAATAGAAAAGTTGAGCCCACAGCTCTCACAAATAGAGAAGTTGAACCCACAGCTCACACAAATAGAGAAGTTGAACCCGCAGATCTCACAAATAGAGAAGTTGAACCCACAGCTCTCATTTTGAACCCACAGCTCTCACAAATAGAAAAGTTGAATCCACAGCTCTCACAAATAGAGAAGTTGAACCCACAGCTCACATAAATAGAGAAGTTGAACCCACAGCTCTCACAAATAGAAAAGTTGAACCCACAGCTCTCACAAATAGAGAAGCTGAACCCACAGCTCACACAAATAAAGAAGTTGGACCCACAGCTCTCACAAATAGAAAAGTTGAACCCACAACTCTCACAAATAGAAAAGTTGAACCCACAGCTCTCACAAATAGAAAAGTTGAACCCACAGCTCTCACAAATAGAGAAGTTGAACCCACAGCTCACACAAATAGAGATGTTGAACCCACAGCTCACACAAATTCAAAAAGTTGAACCCACAGCTCTCACAAATAGAAAAGTTGAACCCACAGCTCACACAAATAATGTTCATCATCATGTGCCATACCGGTTGGCGTAGGTGATCATGTCCCTCCACAATCTTCTATCTACAGTGCATCGTATCAGTTCTGTTGTTGACTGTTTTCCATGCCATGACACCAAGCTATCCAGT
This sequence comes from Megaustenia siamemsis, assembly GCA_032433765.1. Taxonomy (NCBI): domain Eukaryota; kingdom Metazoa; phylum Mollusca; class Gastropoda; order Stylommatophora; family Ariophantidae; genus Megaustenia; species Megaustenia siamemsis. Next base: position 34,442,449 of record JAVIAB010000102.1, on the reverse strand, counting down.
ATTTTCTCTCTTTGTTGTCCACAATCTCTCTTTCCTTTTATTTTGCCAGTTGTAACCAAGTATTCTAACTTTCCTCTTCTCATGATGTGCCCGAAAAATGTTGACTGCTTCTTGCTGATGTTTTTTAAGAGCTCCCTTTTTGTGTTGGCCTCTTTGCAAATAGCGTTACATTAATAATTTTCATTCTCTCAAATGCTGGCTAAACCCTCAACTCCAACTCTCTCAAATACTGATTAAAACTTCAACTCCATTCTCTCAAATACTGATTAAACCCCCAACACTATTCTCTCAAATACTGATTAAACCTTCAACTCCATTCTCTCAAATACTGATTAAACCCTCAACTCCATTCTCTCAAATACTGATTAAACCCTCAATTTCATTCTCTCAAATACTGATTAAACCCTCAACTTCATTCTCTCAAATACTGATTAAACCCTCAACTTCATTCTTTCAAATACTGATTAAACCCTCAACTCCATTCTCTCAAATACTGATTAAACCTTCAACTCCATTCTCTCAAAAACTGATTAAACCTTCATCTCCATTCTCTCAAATACTGATTAAACCTTCAACTCCATTCTCTCAAATACTGATTAAACCCCGAACTCCATTCTCTCAAATACTGATTAAACCCCGAACTCCATTCTCTCAAATACTGATTAAACCCTCACCTCTCTCAAATACTGATTAAACCCTCACCTCTCTCAAATACTGATTAAACCCTCAACTTCATTCTTTCAAATATTGATTAAACCCCGAACTCCATTCTCTCAAATACTGATTAAACCCTCAACTCCATTCTCTCAAATACCGATTAAACCCTAAACTCCACTCTCACATACTGGCTAAACCCTCAACTCCACTCTCTCACATACTGGCTAAACCCTCAACTCCACTCTCTCACATACTGGCTGGGGGCCTCGGTAGCCTAGTTGGGAAAACCACCAGACTGGACTACTGATTTTCGGACAACCTGTGTTTGATTTGTGCTGGGAGCAGTGTGGGTTGTACTCGTGGTTGGGAAAAAAAAAATACTCCCATGGCCAACCCAGCCGTTGGCAGAAATGGGTACCAGGGTATTACCCTGGGAAGGTGAGGAATGTCGTCTCGCATCTGAGTTTCGATACTTGAAGCGAGACTATCCAGAAATCTCCGAACATTTCAGGATAGGCGGCCGAGCACATATGGGTGGAAACTCGCGTGCTAAGACGCCGGTTCGAGTCTCGTACTTTACATTTACCTTTACATACTGACTAAACCCTCATCTCCATTCTCTCAAATACTGGTTAAACCCTCAACTCCACACTCTGAAATACTGATTAAACCCTCAACTCCACACTCTGAAATACTGATTAAACCCTCAACTCCACACTCTGAAATACTGATTAAACCCTCAATGTCACTCTCTGAAATACTGGTTAAACCCTCAACTCCACTCTGAAATACTGGTTAAACCCTCAACTCCACTCTCTGAAATACTGGTTAAACCCTCAACTCAACTCTCTGAAATACTGGTTAAACCCTCAACTCCACTCTCTGAAATACTTGTTAAACCATCAACTCCTCTCTCAAATACTGGTTAAACCCTCAACTCCACTCTCTGAAATACTGGTTAACCCCTCAACTCCATACTCTGAAATACTGATTAAATCCTCAACTCCACACTCTGAAATACTGGTTAAACCCTCAACTCCACTCTCTGAAATACTGGTTAAACCATTAACTCCACTCTCTCAAATACTGGTTAAACCCTCAACTCCACTCTCTGAAATACTGGTTAAACCCTCAACTCCACTCTCTGAAATACTGATTAAACCCTCAACTCCACTCTCTGAAATACTGGTTAAACCCTCAACTCCACTCTTTGTTAAACCCATTTCTTTCACTTTATCACACAAAACAGTGATCCAACCCATAACTTTAAATCCCTTATGAACATGAAAGCCTGGACAGACAACTTCACTCACTGTTTTGAACATCAAACGACAACTTGGAGGTCCCCATAACTTTAAATCCCTTATGAACATGAAAGCCTGGACAGACAACTTCACTCACTGTTTTGAACATCAAACGACAACTTGGAAGTCCCCATAGCTTCAAACTATGACAAGATATAACAAAGACTCTAGTACCTTCCATCTTTATTTTCATGTGATGTTATATGACAAGTCAACTAATAAGACACTCGCACAACAGCCAAACATGAACACACGTAGACAGAACATACATGCAGTCCACCATTAATTCATGAGCAAGTGACCAGGTTGTTGGACTTAAGTATATGGGTAAGGTTTCACAGAAGATGATATATATGTCAGTCAACATAGTGAACCTTGTAACTCTGAAGTTGGAGAATATCTGTCTGTATGGTGAGGGACACCTTAGCATATGGTTACCAGTGTGAAAAAAAAAAGGAAACAATTATATTTGCGCAAAAATTGCTTGGGACTTTGCTTGAGATATCAAGTTGACGTACTCAAATAAAATAAGATAATAAACCTTTACCACATTGCAGTGGAAGCATTAAAAGAAGGGAGACTACTCCTGTGTATTTTAAATGGGTAATGTATGCTTTTTATTTATTCCAGATATGTCAGCTTTCTCATATTTTAATTTTTATTTACTTAAAGCACAACTTTTGCGATTTAACACAAATTAAGATATGTTTCATGAAAGTGAAGTGTGAACTTGTTGGTAGTAAGTAGTTCTCCTTAATTTCATCAGAACTTGTATAAGTATTGTGGAATAATTCCTGAGATAAAGCTAAATAACAATGCTCATAAATCAAAGCTAAACTACAAAATAAAATAACTATTTTGAATTATAAATTGAATAAATAAATATGAGTCTGTGAACTATATTGGCTCTCATTTCAATGTGAACAATAAATTGAATACAATGTATGTAGAGGTTATGTCAACAAAAACTAAACTAGAATTACATTGTGTTAATTATAAGCAAGATAAGAATTATTTGGTTTGTAAACTATGTACACAAACTAGGCAGTTAATAAGCTGTAATGAAATAAGTGAATATAAACATTTTGTCTAAAATATATCAGGAATCTGAGAACTATAAACAAAAGTGTGTTTTATTATCTGATACAGATCAAATGTCTAGTCCTCTCTGATAATGGCAAAACACAAGTGGTTCTGTGTGCACGTTACAGAACATTGGCCAAAACACAAGTGGTTCTGTGTGCACGTTACAGAACATTTGGAAATTGAAAAAAGTAGGCTAAGATTACCTAACTGAAAAATTGATAGAAAAAATGTACCCCAAAATGTATAAACCTGCGACAGTATAAACATGAGAGTGCCTCCGAGGTCGGAGAATATCTGCCTGTATGGCGGGGGACACATGAGCACAAGGCTGCTGGTGTTAAAAAAAAAAATAAGAAAAAGTGATACTCATACATAATTCAGTCCCTTGGTAGTTAGTTAAAGTTAAAGCTGGCATGTGCAAAAAAAAAAAAAAGAAAATAGACAGGGCTATAACCAGGGTGGAACTATTTTTAAATTAAAAGCTATAATCAAGAAGACAGTATTTTATTTGTCCATGAACCAACAAAAATCTATGTACATAACAATAAATGAGAGTGAGCACAACACAAACTGTCAATAAGTTCTTCAAGTGTGAGCTCTTGAAATAGGGTAGATGTCATTTAAGCTTGATGAATTGTTTACAAAATGGATCTACATACAATAATTGGACATACAAATGTGACAGTTTGTCAACAATGGAGAAACAGATTGTGTACTTTGTGAGTTGAATGAAAGAAATAAAGGTAGAGGAACATAACATTATAGAAAGAATGATGTTAGGCTTGTCTGTATGTTTTCATCTCAATGTGATATATGAGTTCTTCGTCTTCCTTTCAGCTCACTGTGGAGCATAGGTCTTCAACAAACACTTTCAGCTCACTGTGGAGCATAGGTCTTCAACAAACACTTTCAGCTCACTGTGGAGCATAGGTCTTCAACAAACACTTTCAGCTCACTGTGGAGCATAGGTCTTCAACAAACACTTTCAGCTCACTGTGGAGCATAGGTCTTCAACAAACACTTTCAGCTCACTGTGGAGCATAGGTCTTCAACAAACACTTTCAGCTCACTGTGGAGCATAGGTCTTCAACAAACACTTTCAGCTCACTGTGGAGCATAGGTCTTCAACAAACACTTTCAGCTCACTGTGGAGCATAGGTTTTCAACAAACACTTTCAGCTCACTGTGGAACATAGGTCTTCAATAAACACTTTCAGCTTACTGTGGAACATAGGTCTTCAACAAACACTTTCAGCTTACTGTGGAACATAGGTCTTCAACAAACACTTTCAGCTCACTGTGGAACATAGGTCTTCAACAAACACTTTCAGCTCACTGTGGAGCATAGGTTTTCAACAAACACTATCAGCTCACTGTGGAACATAGGTCTTCAACAAACACTTTCAGCTCACTGTGGAACATAGGTCTTCAACAAACACTTTCAGCTCACTGTGGAGCATAGGTTTTCAACAAACAGTAAGAAACATCAGAAAGAAACGATCAACATTTTTTGGGCACATTATGAGAAGAGGAAAGTTGGAATACCTGGTTACAACTGACTGACAAAATACAGGAAAAGAGAGATGAAGACAAAGAGAGAAGATACTAGGGAGCTTGGTGTCATGGCATGGCATGGAAAACAGTCAACAGCAGAATTGATACGATGCACGGTTGATAGAAGATTGTGGAAGGACATGATCGCCTATGCCAACTCGTATGGTACATGATGAATGTTCACAATAAAAAGATTAGCAAGTGTGAAATTTTTGAGGGATGCAATATTCAATTTTTAACCATAAAAATCTTTAATATACTTCTAAATCACTTTGAATGTATAATAGTTGTAGTGTATGTATTTCATCTTCCTGAAAAGATAAAAATAAGCAAATCAACAAAAGTAGCAGTGACGAACAACTGTGTAAGAAGTATGAGATTAACAGCTTGGGGGTGTGAGTTCATAAGTAACAAACAAGTGGAGGTTGATTTTTGACAAGCAATTACAAAAATATATAAACAACTTCACCTTGTAATGGCATAATTACGAATGTTTTCAATCAAAATGTAAATCTACACTGTAAAAAAAAAAATGCAACTAGATTTACACAAAATAAAAGCATGTATTTCACAATTAGTTTCCTATTTACACTGCGTCAAAGAGATCAACCACTCATGTTAGATTTACACATTCACATCAACATAATCACATCCATACCAGGTTAACTACATTTGAGATCCACAATATGTTAATTAGACAAACCTGTAGTGTAGAATCAGAGGGAGTATGATGTCAGATCAAATCAGTCCTTTTTTCTTTTCCTGATTTATGTTACAGCCATCTCCTTTCTGGTTTAGCTGTCCACTGTTTTTTTTCACTTTTTCTGACATAGGAAACTTTCCTGTGATATCTCATTACCGAGCCTTGTTGCTGAAAACTTTCCTGTGATATCTCATTACTGAGCCTTGTTGCTGGAAACTTTCCTGTGATATCTCATTACTGAGCCTTGTTGCTGAAAACTTTCCTGTGATATCTCATTACCAAACCTTGTTGCTGAAAACTTTCCTGTGATATCTCATTACTGAGCCTTGTTGCTGAAAATTTTCCTGTGATATCTCATTACTGAGCCTTGTTGCTGGAAACTTTCCTGTGACATCTCATTACTGAGCCTTGCTGCAGACAACTTCTGCTCTCTCCCTTCAAGACCACGTTTCCCACAATTCCTTTGACATGTGAGTTATCCTTCACTTCAATGTCACCCGCCTGTAAAATGTGGTCTTTAAACGCCCTCACAATGTTATTTATAACCATTTGCAATGGCAAGCCTGTCCAGCATCTCATTGACCTTCCTTCTATATTGTATATATCTGCCCTTGACCTTCCATGAGCCAGGGGCATATATTCAATTTAGGTTGTGTTCATTGTGGATTACTAGGCCTTCAAGTTGGGAGTACCATACTCAATCCTTATTTATTGTTTGTTGTTAGGAAGGTACCAGGGTATACGAAGGTATGTTGGTAGGTAAGAGGCACAGGTAGACCACTCTACTGTTGTTGTCCTAATTTTGTTCTCAGTTACCTCCCCTACCATGATAGAACTAAAGAAATAGTGAGGAAAATCTAAGGAAGGACAGAGTATATAATTAGAGGAATACATGAACTAAAAGCACAATAGTAAAGATATCACATAGCATTGCAGTTGTTGTTGGGTCTCTACCTTATCTTGAGCACTTTGTTTTAGAGGGAGCATTTGAGAAATAAAACATAAAACCCCTGAAAATGACAAGATATGATCAAAAGACCAACATGAAAATAACCAATTTTGGTCTGGTAGGAAGGACACAAACACAAAGCTTAGACTATTCAAATCAAACATACTATCAACCCTTACGTATGTGTGTGAAAGCTGGAAAACAACAAGAGACATAAAAACAAAGTTGAACGCATTCGATAATAAATGCCAAAGGAAAATACTTGGTATATCTATCTATCTATCTATTGACCTTTCGAGCCGTAACCGGCCCATAGGGCGTAGACCAAGATACACCTTCTCCTATATGAATTTTTGTTCTAGCAGTTTTCTTTTAAAGATATTTTATTAAATCTCGCCATCTGTCTCTGTTCTGTGCAAGCAGTTCTATCTCATTGAGGGAGCCGATTCCTGCTGCTCTTGCCTCTCTCATCAATGTTCTTCTCAGTGTCTCCCTGGGTCTTCCTCTTTTTCTTTTACCTGTTGTTTCCCATATGAGGGCTTGCTTTGCTATTCGATTATTATACTTGGTATAGCATGGAACAAATTCAAAACAAATTAGGAAATTAGAGAAATCGCTAATCAACCACTAATATCATCAGTAATCAAGAAAAGACGATGGTCATATGTTGGACATGTGATGAAAAGAGATAGTAACCGAATAACAAAGCAAGCCCTCAAGTGGGAAACAACAGGTAAGAGAAAAAGAGGCCAACGCAGAGAGATGCTGAGATGAACATTGATGAGAGGTAAAAGCAGCAAGAATAGGCTCCCTCAATGAGATAGAGTTGCTTGCACAGAACAGAGACAAATGGCCAGATTTGATCAAAGATCTTTGCAGGGATTGAGACTGCTAGAATGAAAAAATTTAGAAAAAGAGACAGAGTATCCTGGTCTTAGCCCCATGGGCCGGCCAGAGCTCAAGAGGTCAATAGATAGATAGATAGGAAGGATTTATGTTCATTGCTAGAAACCTGGCCTGCCTATGGACAAGATATGATTGAGACACTAGACCAATTAAAACAGTGCTTTTCAACTTGGTGCTATGGCCCACCAGTGGACGATTTTGACTTTTAGATGGGCGCTAGCAGAATAGTGGTATATTTTATTAATGAGATATCAAATATACACTTGGTGGATGGTAGAGGGACTTTAGTCTCTCTAAATTTTTTCTAAAACATAAATAGTCAGAATATCCTTGCAATTTGATCTCTGAGCGTGGCCTTAATACATGGGGGGGGGGGGGGGGGGGGGGGGGGGGGGTGTGCAGAGAAAATTTATCTGTGAAAAAGTGACACAAGCAGGCACTGGGCATACTAAGGTTGAAGAGCAATGAACTAGAAAATAACTCAAGATCTGGAGAGCACGAGCATACCTGAAGATTAGTACAGATAAAGAGCATCCATTACACCACGTGCTCAACGCAGGGAAAGGTGGCAGGCTAAAAAGAGGCAAATCATGGTGAATAAAATCAGGGGTGAAATAAAAATTTAGACCCCCCAAAAAAAGTGTTTTTTTTCCATCAGGGATGAAATAAAAACTCAGATCCCTACACCTGGCAGCGACTGCACCGGACAAGTGGCCGTTATTCTCTAGTCCTACAATTCCCACTGGTAGACCCCAGTAATGAGAAAATGCTCATAAAGTTAGGGGTTTTGAAAAAATATATATAAAATAAGTATGGTGAACTTTTTACTTTCATTGTAACACAGATTGTGTTAGCCAACTCATCTTATTAACGAAGCAAACCTTTAGCATTACTCAACAAAATCTATAGATATTTCAACAATTATCAAGTTGTATACTCTCTGGCAGTGTCCTGCTTGCTAGAGATGGGTTAATGTTCTTTATAGGGTATTGTTGACCGATGGTTATAGTGGGGTTAAGTCTGGCCTTTCTCCCTTCAGTCCAGGACATATAAGTACTCCATGCTCCACAATTTCAAAAGGATAAGGCCAGTTTTCATTCTCCGGGGGGCAGTTGAGATTTATTTAGACATTTATTCAGCTAATTTGTTCAGATCTTAGTAGGAATAGAACACTTTTGTAATCATGAAAAAAAAAATATCAAGGAATGGATACAAGAAAATCTTCAAGAACATTATGGTTAATGATTAGTTTCTAGAACAGGCTGTAAGTTACAATCTTCTTGGTGTAATCTACAATCTATGTTTAATCAATAGCGGGTGATGAATAGGGATAGTCATCGTCTCAGTTGCTTCTTCTTGACTTAAGTGGCATTTTAGCTATACTTCTACATATTTTGCAACATTTATAGATGATGATGTCACACTCCCTTTTTCCGAAAATTTGTATTTTATAATAGTGGTTCCAATTTGTGATGCCGCAAAAAAAATAATTGAATTAATTTTTGTATTAATTATATTTTTATAGGTTAATGGTTATTATCATAAGGTTGCATGTCCTTTAAAGGACATTACATTCACCACAGCCTTTCTGAAAGAATATCTGTCTCTATCCAGATCTTCCACAGGACATTACATTCACCACAGCCCTTTCTGAAAGAATATCTGTCTATATCCAGATCTTCCACAGGACATTACATTCACCACAGCCTTTCTCAAAGAATATCTGTCTCTATCCAGATCTTCCACAGGACATTACATTCACCACAGCCTTTCTCAAAGAATCTCTGTCTCTATCCAGATCTTCCACAGGACATTGCATTCACCACAGCCTTCCTGAAAGAATATCTGTCTCTATCCAGATCTTCCACAGGACATTGCATTCACCACAGCCTTTCTCAAAGAATATCTGTCTCTATCCAGATCTTCCACAGGACATTACATTCACCACAGCCTTTCTCAAAGAATCTCTGTCTCTATCCAGATCTTCCACAGGACATTACATTCACCACAGCCTTTCTCAAAGAATCTCTGTCTCTATCCAGATCTTCCACAGGACATTACATTCACCACAGCCTTTCTCAAAGAATCTCTGTCTCTATCCAGATCTTCCACAGGACATTACATTCACCACAGCCTTTCTCAAAGAATCTCTGTCTCTATCCAGATCTTCCACAGGACATTACATTCACCACAGCCTTTCTGAAAGAATCTCTGTCTCTATCCAGATCTTCCACAGGACATTACATTCACCACAGCCTTTCTGAAAGAATATCTGTCTCTATCCAGATCTTCCACAGGACATTACATTCACCACAGCCTTTCTGAAAGAATATCTGTCTCTATCCAGATCTTCCACAGAACATTACATTCACCACAGACCATCTGAAAGTCTCTGTCTCTAGCCAGATCTCCCACTTCTTCTGTTGGCATATTCAAGGTCTCCTTGATATCTTGAAACCACATTCCTCTTGGTCTGTCCCTGAGGCATCGCCCAAGAACCATGCCTTCCATTATTGTTCTTTCCAGCCATCTGTGTCTTTTGATGTGCTCATAGTATTTTAATTTCCCATGTAGAATGGTGTTTATAAGCCAGTTCTTGATTAAATCTTTTAATAAGTCTTCATTGCTCTTTTTAATTTTCCAAGCTATGTTAAAGATTTTTCTGCAGCATTTTGTTTCAAATGAATTAATTTTTTTAATGATTATAAGAAGAAATATTACGAACATGACACTTCCTGTTTTGAAATGTTCCATATTTAACCACAGATGATGGAGGGGGGAAACTGGTTGGTCTTGAGGTAAGATGCCGGCCTCGAGACAGAGGCGGGTTCAAATCCTGGCTGCACCGGTTGGGATTTTTATTTATCATTTCTCTCTGCGGCAACCACCCCCAGTCTCAGCAGAAGGCCGGCTTAAAACGTCAATTACTCATGGACGGAAAAAACATGAGTACCTCCGAAGACAGGATTTATTTGCCTGCGCAGTGAGGGACCTCTGTGCACAATTCTGCCAGTGAAAAACGGATTAACACACAAAATTCAGTACCTAGTCTCTAGGGACTTGGTATTAAAATATTTTCTTATAATGAGCCTGAATGTACTGCAGAACATTGATATTCAAGTTATGTTTCTGAAGAGATGAGCAACTAAAGTATCAATGATAAACAACTGTCAGGTGAGCACAGAAGGAAGCTAGTCTGTATGGAGCTTCTTGCTAAATTGATATCAAGTGGAAATTCTGTTGTGCATTAAGAAAACGCATCATTATTTTCTCTTTAGTATTCACCCGTTAAGTTGACGTGTTGTGTGGCTAGTTTACGGCAATGTCACGATATCTCAGGCTTTTGGCCCGACACATCCGTCTTTAGCACGGATGAGTAGATTTGTTTAACAATTTTTCCCCAAACAGCAGCCATGTCTAATCTTTTCAATTTTAAACTGCCAGTGGTTATATAACATGCACAAGTGCACACAGAACCTCTTGTATTTTTGCAGTTATCTGAGAGGGCTAGACATTGGATCTCACCGCCTGGAGACCAGGGGCCATTAAGAAACCATAGATTCAATTTTTGACAAATTCCCTCTGACTGTGGTGGGGAACAAATACGGGACCTTCTTGTCCAGAGGTCTACATCTCATAGACCAATTAGTCCCCAGAAAAGACATCAATACTACATACAAGACATGCCAATCATTGCCAGAACTATAAGAACCTGTAATAGTTAGCTGCCTACCAAGACATGTCAAGAATGGTTATAAAGTAAGTAAAGTACCCCCGTCACACCAAGTGGTGTATAGGGAAATATGGTGTTAGTGGACCCTATATTTTACAGACCTTCAGCACACGATTTTTGGGGTAATGTGGTCGGTATTACGCCCGTGCTGCTTTACTTTCCCAGAAAAAAATCCAGTACCCATTTAAGGCTGGGTGAACCTGGAAGCCGTCGGTTGGGATCGAACCCTACCTCTTGTCCTTTGTAGTCCAGTTCACTAACCACTGAGCTATCGCGGCTCCAAGAATGGTTATGCTTGATGAAATAACTAAATAGCTGCTTACATGACATGTAGGATATAGTTCACAGTTGTTTGTCATTAATACTTTAGTTGATTTTCTCATGTTGTGTCTTCCCAAAAACATAAAATATGCATATTTCAATTGTACATTCAAAGTGATAAGAGGCTGTATCTAAAAATTGTGAAATTTTTGTGGTTAAAAAATGGATGTTGCATCCATAGAAAAACTCAGAATTGCCAATCTTTGATCTATTTTGTTGTGAGGATTAACTACTAAAATATTTACATATTTTTTGTGTGTTTACCAGTTTTAACATTCCCGTGTGTTACCGGGGTCTCATTATGAGGGAAGTAAAGAATAGTGACACTGTGACCTTCCAGGCATGTCGTAAGAGGCGACTAAGGAGGTTGATTGATGGCTTGACAAGCTGTCATTGTAAAAAGTATTGTTATGGAAACAGAGCCATAGATTTTAGAAGCAGCGATCTCTGCAATATTGTGCCATTTTGGCACGCAAGGTTTCTGTTTTTGAGATTGTGGTTCTGTCCTATGTGCTGTCTTTGGCTCGAAAGGACAATGGATAGATAGTTTTAACATCTGGTGAAGTTCCTAGAAACAAGGAACTCAATTTTGCATGTTAGTCCGTTTTTCCCTGGCAGCCAAGTACACAGGGATCCCTCACCGCACAAGCAGATAAATCTTGTCCCATGTACTCATATTTTTTCTGTTGATGAGTAATTGGCTGTTCAATCTGGGCCTGGCTGTCGAGACCAGGAGTGATTGCTGTAGAGTGAGGAATCACATAAAAATCCCAAATGGTGCAACCAGGTTTTGAACTCGTGACCTCTGTCTCAAGACCGGCATCTTGCTTTAGAACTAACCAGTCCCCCACTAAATTATCATTCATACATAAATATTAACTCTAGCTAATGTTACTTTTTGTGTCAAATGTAACAAATTGAAACCACTTTTATAAAACATCAATTTTAAAAATGAGTAGGATGTACTTAGTTCAGGACATTTTCATCCATAAGTGCACTAAAGTTTAGAAGATCATAGCTAAAATTTAAGTGTTAAACATTTGGCGTTTAACTAGTCTCCATCTTAGCACCAAGTTTAGAATAATTTACAAGTCAAGTGTGTGAATTACACTCCTATATGCAGCAGAAATGTGGAGAATGAACCATAAGATAGAAAGTTGACATAGAGGATTTGAAGGTCACTGTCTCAAGAAGATTCTAAACATCCGTTGTGATCAACATATTATGAACAAAGAAGTCACCAGAAGATCAGGCATTAACAACATCAATCAAGAAGTGAAAAGAAGACATTGAAAATGGCTAGGCTATGTTCTATGAATGGAATGAACTAGGCATCCGCACCTAGCATTAACATGGACACCACCTGGCAAACGAAGAGGCAGACCATTGGGGACATGGCGATGAACCATATATGATGACATGAAAGAGGGTGAGAGTTGTCCATGCTTGCTACAGACTGGATTGAGTGGAGATCTCTTGTGAGTGTTCTATGCTCCGATTATAGTTCAGAGGATTAAAAAAGATAGTTAAAATGTTACTTTAACCCTAGATTATGATAGGGTCGTTAAAATTACCAACATCAAAACACAAATTCTTCAAAATTTGATAGTTTGCTGTGTTCCAACATTACCTCACTCCGTGTACCTTCCTAATTACTGCTTCCTGTGACTAATGAGTGTTTGTTTCTATTCATGTAGGATTTTTTTTCCAATTTTGTAAGATATGATCTTTTATATGAAAAAATGTTGCCAAATGTCAACAAATTGGTCATTTTTATTTATTTTTGTTCCCCTTTAATCGGGAAAATTTTTTCGGTTGTTGGCAACATCAAAGAACTTTTGTGACTCTGTAAACTCAGCGAATAACACTTCAAGGTAGCCGAACATACTGACAAATTTACAGCGTTCGTCTGAATAGACAAATAGGACGTCCAGTCCAAGCTGTCAATTACAGGTCATAAATCAACCTGAGACAAGAAATCCGAGCTCCCTGTGTGTGTAAATGGTAAACACACAGTTGTGTGTCAAATGTTCAAAGAAAATGCTATTTTTAGTTTTCCTAATGTTACAATTAAGTTGTAGTATTTTGTACTGTGGAATGTAATGAAGTGCGCCACAGGTAGGTATCATAATTAAGGTAAAGGTTAAAATGAAAACAAACAGCTGTGAGATTCAACCAATCATATATCCAGTCAGGATGTTTCATGAGCTGTCAGGCTTAATAGCTACTTAAATGACATGCAAGACACAGTTCCAACCAATCATATATACAGTCAGGTTCACTGGGTCAATAGCTACTTAAATGACATGCAGGATACAGTTTCAACCAATCATATATCCAGCCAGGTTCACTAGGTCAATAGCTACTTAAATGGCATACAGGATACAGTTTCAACCAATCCTATATCCAGTCAGGTTCACTGGGTCAATAGCTACTTAAATGACATACAGGATACAGTTTCAACCAATCCTATATCCAGCCAGGTTCACTAGGTCAATAGCTACTTAAATGACATACAGAATACAGTTTCAACCAATCATATATCCAGTCAGGTTCACTAGGTCAATAGCTACTTAAATGACATACAGGATACAGTTTCAACCAATCCTATATCCAGTCAGGTTCACTAGGTCAATAGCTACTTAAATGACATACAGGATACAGTTTCAACCAATCCTATATCCAGTCAGGTTCACTAGGTCAATAGCTACTTAAATGACATACAGGATACAGTTTCAACCAATCCTATATCCAGTCAGGTTCACTAGGTCAATAGCTACTTAAATGACATACAGGATACAGTTTCAACCAATCCTATATCCAGTCAGGTTCACTAGGTCAATAGCTACTTAAATGACATACAGGATACAGTTTCAACCAATCCTATATCCAGTCAGGTTCACTAGGTCAATAGCTACTTAAATGACATACAGGATACAGTTTCAACCAATCCTATATCCAGTCAGGTTCACTAGGTCAATAGCTACTTAAATGACATACAGGATACAGTTTCAACCAATCCTATATCCAGTCAGGTTCACTAGGTCAATAGCTACTTAAATGACATACAGGATACAGTTTCAACCAATCCTATATCCAGTCAGGTTCACTAGGTCAATAGCTACTTAAATGACATACAGGATACAGTTTCAACCAATCCTATATCCAGTCAGGTTCACTAGGTCAATAGCTACTTAAATGACATACAGGATACAGTTTCAACCAATCCTATATCCAGCCAGGTTCACTGGGTCAATAGCTACTTAAATGACATACAGGATACAGTTTCAAGCAATCCTATATCCAGTCAGGTTCACTGGGTCAATAGCTACTTAAATGACATACAGGATACAGTTTCAACCAGTCCTATATCCAGTCAGGTTCACTGGGTCAATAGCTACTTAAATGACATGCAGGATACAGTTTCAACCAGTCCTATATCCAGCCAGGATGTTCTGTCAGGCTCACAATGCAGCATAAAGCTGATGCAATCGTTGTTTATGATGGACAGCTTTTACTACTACTGCTAAATATGGCACAAATGGGAATACAAAATCAACACAAACACTCAATTCTGTCTTCAAAAATACCAAAACACTACCAGGGCCTTTCTCAAAGGAGTAAACACCAATAATAGTACATCTTCAAATAATTTCCATTTTATTTTAAGTAATTATATCTATGCTATTTATCATTAAATTTTGTATGGAACTTTTTTTTTAACAATAAAGTGCATTAGTCCTAGATTATGATACATATTTGTAGACTCTCTAATACGATACTTTAGTAAAAATTACTACCTCTTAAATGTAAAGAAATCAAACACTGGGGTCACAGGAAGTGATAATTAGGAAGGTGTAGGAAGGGAGAAATTTTGCCAGTGGGAAAAGTATATTTTGAAATGGTAATTTTTACTACAGAATTGTAATCTAGGGTTATATCTCATGCTATTTATTATTTAGATTTGCTTTTTTACAAGAAGGTGTGATGAATTCATCAAAGCAATGAATTGGTTTACTGAGCCCAATCTGACCTTGACTGACAGCTACAGATGCCAGATTTATTTCTTACTGCCATATCACCAAACAAATGTGCAAGTGATCAAAAGGAGACTATTGGCACTATCATTATAGCTCCAATAAGACATGTGGTGTGACTAAGTCTTTTTTTTTTTTTTATTATTATTTTCTCTTCAAAAAAGCATTTTAAAAAAGTATAACAGATTCTATGAAAAAGCTGCACTTCAAAACATTGTCAACCATTTTCCTTTTTATAACAGACATTCCTGGTTTAATCCCAGATTACGACAACACCGTTAAAAATATGAACTCAAAATACAAATTCTTGGAATTCAACAATTTACTATGGACAGACTTCCCCCACACATACCTTTTTAATTATTGTTTCCAGTGACTCCTGAGTGTTGGATTTTTTTTTTTTTTCAAACACCACTTGCATTTTGTAAAAATTACAAAGTTGTAAACAAATTTAAAAAAAATTAATTTGGCCAATTTACAAGAAATTTTTTTTTTTTCCCCCCTTATGGTGAGGGAAATCTCTTTGGCTCTCGGTGAGACCTCAAACAAACCTTTGTAACATGGGATAGGCTGCGAACGACGTTAAGAGGAAGCTGAACATACGACTAGAATGATGGCAGACGTGTCAATAGACAACATAACACAGACATGGCGCCAAGCAGTCAAATTTCAGGCCATAAATTGAACCTAAGCCAGGAAATGGTTACTACAACCAATTCTGTGTTCCTATTTTATGCGCAGCAAAGGCTCAAATAAAATTCTATTTTTGGGACTCCAAATGTAACATCTAGTGTTTGCAATTTTTAAAAAGATATTGTAAAAATGCCACTCACGGATAGGTGTCATAATCCAAGACTAAAGTAAAACAAGACAGAACTATCAGTACATACATATTTATAATACATACATATTTTATGTACAGGTCATATACATTCATATCCGCTAACAGGCAGCAACGTCAAATTTAAAAAATAAATATATCTCCATGATTATTTACCCAGAGTGAAAAGTTATGACAATAGTAAGCATTTTTTAAAAAATCAATGGAGAAAAGGAATAAGCGATCGATAACATTAACCCTAGATTACGACTATCGATTTAAAATCATATTATTATTATTTCGGCTAAATGTGCAACTTTATGGCTTAAAAATAAACACATAATTTGTAAAAACAAGAATATGTATTTGAGCTTCATATGAAGCTAATGTTGGAAATACATTGATCATGTGTTGAGAATGAACGAAGAAAGACTTCCCCATCAGGCATTCATGTGGATACCACCTGGCAAAAGAAAACAAAGTAGACCAAGAGAATCGCTAGGCGGAACAATTACTAGAGAAGGCTATACCATAAGATTAAGAAACAACCAAGAACTAGCAGTAAATTGTCAATTGTGGAGAACTATGACTTCAGCCCTATGTGCCATCTTCGGCACAAGACTTGAATGAATTTGGACAAATAATACAAATTTTGCTACAGATCATTGTATTAACTATCATAGGGCTTTGTGAAATTTACAAGTGCTAGGGCCTCTATCTGGACCCCTGATTCATCATCATCATCATCGAGTGCCGTCTCCGAAACAAAGGTTGGCTACCATGGAGAGCCATTCGGCTGTCTCTTGCTTTGATGGTGCAGGTTGTCATAGGCTGATTTGTCCATCTTTTGATGTTACTCGTCCATGTTAGTCTTGGTCTGCCTCTTTTACCTTGTATTTTCCACTCCAGGATTACTTTTAGTAGGCTGTTGTGTCTTTTAACGTGGCCCAAAAATCGCATTTGTCTTGTTTGAATTGTGTTTAGTAGTTCTCTTTTCATTTTTAGTTGTTTTAAGACTTCGTCGTTTGTTTTCTTTTCCTTCCATCCAACTCTACCTATTCTTCTATATATCCACATTTCAAAGGCTTCAATTCTCTGTTCTGTTTTCTTGTCCAATGTCCATGTTTCTGCACCATATAGGAATATTGAGAAGATGTAACATTTTTTCTATTCTTAGTTTTAGCCCTGGTGTTATTTGTTTTGATGTTAGTATGTTCTTCATGACATTAAAATTACTTTTTGCCATTCCTATTCTTTTGTTTATTTCACTTGAACATTTTCCATCTGGACCCCTGATTGCAGAGAGGTATTTTTATTCCTGTCCCTCTGTAAAAAATTATTGGTTGGGCATCAATATTTTTCTGATGTTCACCACCTGTCCCATGGCTTCACTGATGTCTACAGCTGGTTGGGTGTCAATATTTTTCTGATGTTCACCACCTGTCCCATGGCTTCACTGATGTCTACAGCTGGTTGGGTGTCAATATTTTTCTGATGTTCACCACCTGTCCCATGGCTTCACTGATGCCTACAGCTGGTTGGGTATCAATATTTTTCTGATGTTCACCACCTGTCCCATGGCTTCACTGATGCCTACAGCTGGTTGGGTATCAATATTTTTCTGATGTTTATCACCTGTCCCATGGCTTCACTGATGCCTACAGCTGGTTGGGTGTCAATATTTTTCTGATGTTCACCACCTGTCCCATGGCTTCACTGATGTCTACAGCTGGTTGGGTATCAATATTTTTCTGATGTTCATCACTTGTCCCATGGCTTCACTGATGCCTACAGCTGGTTGGGTATCAATATTTTTCTGATGTTCATCACTTGTCCCATGGCTTCACTGATGCCTACAGCCCACGAGAGTTTTACAGTCTGGAATGAATAAGGGGAAATTTTTTTTTTCCACTTCCACCTGTTGCGTACATTTTTACTGAGGATAATGAGACTTTACTACAACTTGGCAGTGTATTTGAACAAATGAAACAAATCTGGAGATGATGATTAGTCAGGGGTCAACAGCGGAAACATTTGGGAAGGTATGCGGTGGGAAAAACACAAATTTGCGCATAGCAAACTGTTTAATTCCACAGAAAATGTGTTTTGAAGTGGTCATTTTTATGATGATATAGTAATCTAGGGTTAAGTGAAAATAACAACCCCATACAGAACCACAGGCACATTTCATTCATGTCATAAAGTAGAAGAAACGAAAAGAGAAACCAACCCTGTACAGAACTATAGTTTCAACATAAACAGACAAGATGACATATATATGGTGATAAGATCAGTCCCTATTTCCATGCTGGTGGAGAGATGCTACGTGTCTGGGCCAATCCAAAGTGCTGATGCAGCAAACAGCAAAAACACCACTCCTCCAATAAGAGTGACTGAAAAAGAACAGGAAAAATAATGATCAGCAGAATAATATCACATAAAGGATAGCTTAAATAGCAATGTTACAAGTTACCACATAAAGTATAATCTTCATTCCAACGTTGTGCTACCAATGCCAGACCTGGACCCTAGATGCAAGAACAATAAGAAAAATAAGCTCTACTGAGATGAAATGTGTTAAATGAATGACAGGAAACAGCCTGAGAGATAAGATCAGAAATGAAGAAATGAGAAAAAAAGCTAGGAATAATCCCCGCCATAGAGTAAATCATCCTAAATAGAATAAAAGATTCAATAGATACAGTAATGCGTGAAGAACAGGCTGGGTTTAGAAAAGGGAGAAGCTGTCTTGACCACATTTTCACTCTACGACTTATATTGGAGGAACATATTGAAAAGCAAAAACCTTTTGTACTTAACTTCATCGACTTCAAAAAAGCATTTGATAGTATTCATAGAGATTCTTTGTGGAAAATTCTGAAGCAATATGGTTTACCATCAAAAATCATAAATATTATCAAAGACATGTATGATGGTTACACATGTGCAGTTCGAACAGAGGAAGGACTGAGCGAATGTTTCCCAATAGAAACTGGGGTTAAACAAGGATGTATTTTATCGCCCTTGTTATTTGGAATTGTTATGGACTTCATAATGAAGAAATGCTGCACTGGTAATAAAGGCATCGAATGGATACAAGGAGACCATTTGGAGGACCTCGACTTTGCTGATGACATAGTTCTCATCAGCAGTCAGATAAAAACGATGCAGGAAAACACAAATGAACTATCATCAATAGCCAGCAAAATTGGGCTTGAGGTCAATCATGAAAAGACTAAAGTCATGAAAAGTTTAATTCCAACAAGTGACAAAATATACATGGAAAACAAACCAGTAGAAGAGATCGATCACTTTATCTATCATGGAAGTCACATTGATCGAGAAGGGGATACGAGCAAAGAAATTAGAATC
This sequence comes from Megaustenia siamemsis, assembly GCA_032433765.1. Taxonomy (NCBI): domain Eukaryota; kingdom Metazoa; phylum Mollusca; class Gastropoda; order Stylommatophora; family Ariophantidae; genus Megaustenia; species Megaustenia siamemsis. The sequence goes on along the minus strand of JAVIAB010000102.1, from coordinate 34,423,007 downwards.
AGACTGGCTAAAGCAGCAATGTCTTTCAGAAGCCTTGAAAAGTTGTGGAAATCAAAACTCATTAGCACAAACACAAAACTTAGGCTATTCAAATCAAATGTACTATCAACCCTTACGTATGCGTCTGAAAGCTGGAAAACAACAAGAGATATAGAAACAAAGTTGAACGCATTCGAAAATAAATGTCTAAGGAAAATACTTGGTATAGAATGGAACGAATTCTATCTATCTATCTATCTATCTTTCGTTCGCCTGAAGCATTGTCTATATCTGCAATGTCGTTTCCTGTATAAATGTTACTGTCTTTTGTAATTCTTGCAGTGGCCCATATAGTTTTGTCTGTAGTGTTGTATCTATGGGCCAATGGATTTTCCTCAGTCTACTATATTCAGTGCAGTCTTGAAGTATGTGTTCAGCAGTCTGGGGCGCCTGTCCACATGTACAAGTAGTTGAGGTGCCGATCTTGAATTTTGTATACATGTGACTATGGAGTCGATTGTGTCCTGTTCTGAGACGTATAATGATAACTTGTTCATATCTATTCATATTATAAAAGGCATCCTGATTTGGGGCTTGTGGTCCTCTGATTGATTTGATTATCTGTTTCTTATGATGGTATGTAACAGGTGTATCTAGTTGTGTGCCTGTTGAACCTTCCTTTGCCAACTGATCTGCTTTCTCATTTCCTGGTATTCCACAGTGAGATGGGATCCACTGCAGGGCAACCCTGTGGTGCTTGCAGAGTTCAGTCAATAAGGTCTGCAGATGTGGTAATTTTCTGGATTGTAGTGCCTGGAGTACTGATCTTGCATCTGTCAAAAACACTACAGGCTGCGGGCTAAGATTAATGTTCAGCAGTTTTTCTATTGCTAACTTTATTGCTTGTATTTCTGCATCATAATTGTGACAATATTTCCCTGTTGCTATTTTATTCATATCCCTAGTGTTATTTGGGTATTCTATATATGCACCTGCTCCCCATTTTTTACTGCATTCTGTGCTGATCCATCTGTATACACACGAATCCATAGGTCTTGTGGGTATTCTTCATCCAGGAAACTGAGAGTTATTGTTTTTCGCTGTAGACTATTCTGTTCCTCTTTATCAACTATTCCTTTCACTTCTGTCCGTATTTGAACTGATAATCCAGATTCCTCTGTCCAGGGAGTCTGTTCTGGTATGGGCAGTAGGGGGTTAACAGCTCTTGGCATGTCTGGTGTTTGTCTACTAATACGCTTGGCTTGGTGGATAAAACTGCTTCTCTTAAGTCGTCCCAATGCAAGATTTTGGAATCGGTCCTTCATTGGATGTCTCGGCATGCAAGCAAATTTTTCTGCCTGTATCAGCACCTTTGTGTCCCTCCGTTCTCTCAGTGCTGGTATCCTCCACAATTTCTCCATCTCTAATATTGGTGTTGATTTCATTGCTCCTGTGATGACCCTAAGTGCCTGGTTTTGTACTTTATCCAGTTCTTGAAGTGTGGTGTTTGATGCTGAACACCATGCAGATGATCCATATTCTAAATGTGGGCGTATACTCTGTTGGTAAACTTTACTGAGTATTTTCCCACTCGCACCCCACGTAGTTCCACACAGCTTTCTTAGAATAGCCAATTTTCTCCTTGCTTTTTGGGTTGCCTTATTTATCTGCTGTTTCCAAGATAGTTTGTTATCAAATGTAACTCCGAGATACGTAGCCTGTATGTCTTCTTTCACAGGCTCATTGTTTATATAGATGGCTCCTGCTTTTTGTTTTGGGGAAAGAGTGAAAAGTGTAGTACTGCATTTGTCTGTATTGATGCTGATACACCATCTATTTGTCCATGAATTCAGTGCATTCATAGCTCTTTGTAACAATTTGGAGGCCACTGTTGCATACTCCTCTGTGCACCACATTACCAAGTCATCTGCATACATTGCCACTTTGATACCATGTGGTAGTTCAGTAACTAGGTCATTGATGTAGATCAGAAAAAGTGTTGGAGATAGTACCCCTCCCTGTGGAACGCCCTGGCGCAGTAAGACCTTCTTACTCTTAAGACCATCCAGTTGCACTCTGGCTCTCCTGTTATGCAGGTATGCTTTGACCCATTTGTACATCCTGCCATTTACTCCATAATTTCTCAGTTTCTTCAAAAGCCCTTCCTTCCATACCTTATCAAATGCTTTCTTTAGGTCTATCCATGCTGCTAGTACCAGTTTCTTTTCTTGAAACGCATCCTCAATTTCCTGGGAAAGATAGGTTGCCTGATCTTCGGTAGAGTAACACTGTCTAAAACCTGCTTGTTGTGGGACAAGGAGATTTTCACTTTCCAGGTACCACTGCAGTCTGAGATTGATTATACGTTCCATTGTTTTACACAAACAGCTTGTAAGGCTGATTGGTCTATAGCTGGATGTCATTGAACCATCTTTTCCTGGCTTTAGTAATGGTATCATAATTGCTTCTCTCCATGCCTGTGGCACTTTACCTGTGATCCAGCAAATGTTGTAGATCTGCAGTAGTTTTGCTTTAGCTGCAGTTCCCAAGTTCTTAATCATTTCATTAGACACTCCATCACTACCTGGTGACTTTTTCATTTTTAATTTGGATATTGCCAGCTCTAGCTCTCTTTGTGTAATGGGTATTTCCATGACTTCATGTGCAGTCTCTTCTTGTCTTGCATTTTGTTGTTTTAGACGGGTCTCTTGACGTTTCTCTAGGCTAATTTCAATATTGTTGTCATTTGCAAAGGAGTCTGCAAAGTGATTTGCTGCATGTTTACCTGTTAGAATGTTTCCATCCTTCTTCAGTGTAATTTTTGTGTTCCCTTCTGTACCCTCATCATTCAGCTGTTTTACAAGCTTCCACACTTTTCTTGTGTCTCGTTCTAGATTCATGTACTCTGTTTTCTCTTTCCAACTTCTCCGTCTGGCTTGTAGTTTAGCCCATTGAAATTTGGCTTTAGCATGCTGATAGTTATTGTGGTGTTCCTGGCAGGGGTTATTTTCTGCTTGTTTTCGAGATGTTTCCATGTCATTGTGCAGTTGCTCTAGTTCACTATTCCAGTATGGTTTGTAGTGTTTCCGTGCCCCTCTGGGTATTGTTTCACTGGCAGCTTGTATTATTAGTCTACTGAATTCATCAACTATTTTGTTGATGTCTCTGTCTGTATTTAGATCTTTAGTCAGTACACTGGTGTAATGTTGATACATTTTCCAGTCTGCCTTTTTGTAATTCCATCTGGAGAGAGTGCTGCTCTCCCTGACGGCCTCATTTTGCACCACTAAAAAGACAGGTCGGTGGTCGCTGCCTCCAAGTTGTTTCCCAACAATACGTGTGATATTCCAATCCAGGTCTGGTGAATGGAAAGCAAGGTCTGGTGTAGATGTGGTATGCCATGATCTGGAATAGAATGTTGGTGGATCTGTTGCCTGGTTTAATAGTATAAGCCCATTGTCATCCTGCCAATTTTCAAGTTCTTCACCTCTCTTGTCCATATCTTCATAGCCCCAGCTCTGTGAATGGCTGTTAAAGTCTCCACATACAATTATTCTTTCTTTTAATGTAATTGTGTCTAGTGCTAGTGGGCGGTCACTCGGACAGTAGTAGTTTAGTAGATGGAAGTCTGTATTTCCTGTCCTGAGGTGCAGTATTTGATATTCCGCCCCATCCATATACACTTCAATCTGACATGCATTAATGTTGTTCCTTACAAGAGTCAGTATTCCGCCCTTTTGTCTGTTTTTCCTGTCAGATCGGTAGCACTGGTATCCCCTAATCTTCAAGGCTATGTCGTTGTTTAGATGGGTTTCCTGCAAACAGCATATGCTTACTTGTTCTTCATGCAGGATATTTTCTAATTCTATCTTTTTACTGTACCCATCTCTTTTGCTGTTGATGCCTTCAGCATTCCAGTGCATTATTTTGAGTGGTCTTATTTGGGTTGGCCAGTAACTCTATTCTCTCGCCCCCTGACTCCACAGAGCGATTGAGAAGGACATCCAGTAATATAGGTTGGGCCCTTTCGAGGCTGAGGGCCCGGCGCTGCACCTGCCTGAGTGTCCATCACAGGGCGAGTGCCATATCGATTTGCAGTTATAGGCATGCTTCCCATTGGCGTGAGTGCGTGGCATCCTGATTTTTGTAGTGCGCCTTTTGGCTGGTTGCCTCCGACTTCAGCACTTAAAATTGCTAGAGCAGACTGTGGTCTTGCACGGGTGTAGGAAGGCCTGGCCAGTCTTGGTTTTCAGTCCCTGGTGACTGTTAAGCCCCATCCCCACGACAAGGAGCTGGCCTTGATGGGGGAACGAATTCAAAACAAACGAGGAAATTAGAGAAATCGCCAATCAACCACTAATATCTTCAGTAATAAAGAAAAGACGATGGTCATACGTTGGACATGTGATGAGAAGAGATAATAATCGAATAGCAAAGCAAGCCCTCATATGGGAAACAACAGGTAAAAGAAAAAGAGGAAGACCCAGGGAGACACTGAGAAGAACATTGATGAGAGAGGCAAGAGCAGCAGGAATCGGCTCCCTCAATGAGATAGAACTGCTTGCACAGAACAGAGACAGATGGCGAGATTTAATAAAATATCTTTAAAAGAAAACTGCTAGAACAAAAATTCATATAGGAGAAGGTGTATCTTGGTCTACGCCCTATGGGCCGGTTACGGCTCGAAAGGTCAATAGATAGATAGATAGATAGAGTATATAAAGAAACAACAGATACAATGGTTTGGGCATGTGATAAAACTGAAATATTAAACACTACACGGTGTGCCTTCAATAAACGTTGCAAGAACAGATTGAAGTTCCGGCCACAAAAAAAAAAAAAAGGATTGATGGAGTATTTAGAAGCACTAGGAAACATAACTGCAGGAGGCCAACACAAGAGCAAGAGACCACAATTTGTGTTTCCCCTCAACACTGAAAGGTAAATTAGGAAGGAAAGAAGTAGAAGAAGAAGAGTGTAAATATATATATATATAAATAAACTGTCGAATTGGTAAGGCAGCTACAACCTTCGGCAAACTCACAAAAAGGGCATGGAACAACACGAAACTAACTCGAAAGACTAAACTCCTAATATATCAAACATGTGTGCTTAGCACACTACTATATGGATCCGAAACCTGGACAACATACTCAAACCAGGAAAAAAGACTAAATGTCTTCCACATGCGATGTCTCCGCAAAATAATGCACATCAAATGGCAAGACAAAATAATCAACTTAACTGTCCTGCAACGTGCTAAGACCCTAACAATCATGTCGATGCTCAGAAGTCGAAGGCTAAGATGGCTGGGGCATGTCCAAAGGATGGAAGAAAAACGCATTCCTAGGCAAATACTAAATGGCGAACTAACACACGGAAAAAGACAAATCGGCAGACCTAAACTACGATATAGAGATATCTGCAAATCATCTCTGAAAGACTTCTCCATCTGTGAAAACGACTGGCAACATCTGGCAAGTGATCGCACATCATGGAGAGCATGTATAAGGAACGGTATAACAACATTTGAGACTGTGCTAAGACAGGACTTAGAAGAGAAGAGACTCATGAAAAAGGATGGTAAACCCTGTGGATCAGCGAGCCTGACCTGTTCATTATGTGACCGCGTGTGTTTGTCAAACATTGGTAGAATTAGCCACGAGAGAAGCTGTTCGGCAAAAACAATACCTAAAAAAAATACGCAATAGCCTCCACTAGACCGTCTGACAAGACGAAAAGGGCCATATATATATATATATATATATATATATATATGGCCTTTGATGACTTGACAGACAGTTGGTAGCAAGAAATCATGATAAGTCAGTAGTTTAGCAAAAATGTCAGTGTCTTATGCTGAATACTGCTTTGCTGGACAGCTTGATAGACAGTTGGTAGCAAGAAATCATGATAAGTCAGTAGTTTAGCAAAAATGTCAGTGTCTTATGCTGAATACTGCTTTGCTGGACAGCTTGATAGATCCGGCCACAGAATGAACAAGATGTATTCATGGTGCCCGGCCTCGTCTCCTTTCTCCTGCGCCTTTTGACCTCTGAATTTAATATCAGCACTGATTCAAAAGTTGATGCGCCATTTTGTATTTTTGCTCTCCATATGCTACAATCTGATGCCAGATTTTCTCAATTTCTTTCACTGATAGAGAATTCACTGAAGGAAGCCCTGCAAACATCATTATATCTCAGCATGGGTCTGCCTTTAGGTCTCTTTCTGTCCTTAAGTTTGCCATACAATATTTGGGAATATAATTGTTTACCATTCTTCTTACATGATCCGGTCACCTTAATCTACTACTCCTAATTGTTGCCATGATGAACAGGAGTTTGGCTCATTGTAAGACACTATAGAGTTGGTTACTTTGTCCTGCCATTTGATTTTCATAATCTTTTGAAGGCAACACACAAGAAAGCAGTTTAACCTTTTCTCCTACCCTGCATAGGTTAGTCCATGTTTCTGATCCGCACAGAAGTGAACTAAGCACTCAATTTGGTAAATTTGAATCTTAGTTCTGAGTGAAAACTTTGGCAAACTTTAGAAACCTACGGAGTAGCAGGACAACTACTAGATAATATAATGGCGTTATATAAAAACAGTCAAAGTGCCGTCAGAACATCGGAAGGTCTGTCAGAATGGTTTCAGGTTACAACAGGAGTAAGACAAGGATGTGTCCTCTCACCACTCCTCTTCATCATATATATGGACAAAATAAATCAGGAAACAACCAACAATAAGGACAAATCAAATAATAATATAGAGGTAGAAAACTCCAACATCAATGAGCTACTCTTCGCAGATGACCAATGCCTAATATATGAGGATGAAAACCTGCTACAACAGCATTTAACATCTTTAGATAAAAGCTGCACAAACTACAGTATGAAAATTAACACAGCAAAAACAGAGGCTATAAGAAAAAGCAAATTAAGACACCCATTAAACATCAAGATCAAAGATAAAGAAATAAAACAAGTAGAGGAATTCAAGTATTTAGGCACAATGTTCACAGAAGATGGAAAACTAGACAGAGAAATTGACATGAGAATACAAAAAGCAAATGCTGTCACATACCAGCTTTCACCATTGCTAAGACATCCAAACATTTCTATGCCAGCTAAACAACAAATGATAAATAGCATCTTCATACCAACTTTGTGCTATGAAAGTCAAACATGGACCCTTTCTAAATCACATTTAAGAAAGATCAATACATGTGAGATGCGTTGCTTGAGAAAAGTAACAAACACAAGAAGAGATAGAATACCAAATGAAACCATAAGAAAAATAGTAGGAACAAAACCCTGCCAAGAATATATAGAACAACAACAACTTAAATGGTTTGGCCACCTGGTCAGAATGAATCCTTACCAATCACCATCAAGGGCGTTCTTCTCGAGAATGCATGGAAAAAGACCAAGAGGAAGACCCAGAAGAAGATGGATAGATGCAGTGATAGAGACATGTAACAACAAAGGAAAATCACTAATTCAGACAATTCGAGCAGCACAAGAACGACAATTGATATAAACCACGACACCTTTTTGGTATCAGTGAAAAGAGAAAAGAAGAAGATGGATAGATGCAGTGACAGAGACATGTAACAACAAAGGAAAATCACTAATTCAGACAATTCGAGCAGCACAAGAACGACAATTGATATAAACCACGACACCTTTTTGGTATCAGTGAAAAGAGAAAAGAAGAAGATGGATAGATGCAGTGACAGAGACATGTAACAACAAAGGAAAATCACTAATTCAGACAATTCGAGCAGCACAAGAACAACAATTGATATAAACCACAACACCTTTTTGGTATCAGTGAAAAGAGAAAAGAAAAAGATGGATAGATGCAGTGACAGAGACATGTAACAACAAATGAAAATCACTAATTCAGACAATTCGAGCAGCACAAGAACAACAATTGATATAAACCACGACACCTTTTTGGTATCAGTGAAAAGAGAAAAGAAAAAGATGGATAGATGCAGTGACAGAGACATGTAACAACAAAGGAAAATCACTAATTCAGACAATTCGAGCAGCACAAGAACAACAATTGATATAAACCACGACACCTTTTTGGTATCAGTGAAAAGAGAAAAGAAAAAGATGGATAGATGAAGTGACAGAGACATGTAACAACAAAGGAAAATCACTAATTCAGACAATTCGAGCAGCACAAGAACAACAATTGATATAAACCACGACACCTTTTTGGTATCAGTGAAAAGAGAAAAGAAGAAGTTCTGAGTGTTAATCTGGTGTTGGCCCATCCTCTATTTTTAAGTTTACCAAATGTAAAAGCTGCTTTTCCGATTTGGGAAATTATTTCTTCTTCAAGGGAGACGGGGGCTGTGACCATAGAACTGAGATTGGTGAACTTTCCACAGATTCAAGAGTGTGTTATTTAATGATATAGCCTGAGGGAGTGGCTACACCCATGTTGAAGCACAACAGCCTTCTGTATACTTATTGACAGGGAGAATAAATCACATGATCTAGCTAGATTGTCAATCATTGACTGCAGGATAGAAGTAAACAGACAAAAATGTTACAAATTACCGAAGTCTATAGTGACCTTCAACAGAACAGTGGTTGCGCTCTAAATTTGCAGATATAATATTAATATATCTTAATATCTATCTATCTATTGACCTTTTGAGCCGTAGCCGGCCCATAGGGCGTAGACCAAGATACTCCTTCTCCTATCTGAATTTTTGTTCTAGCAGTTTTCTTTTAAAGATATTTTATCAAATCTCGCCATTTGTCTCTGTTCTGTGCAAGCTGCTCTATCTCATTGAGGGAACCGAATCCTGCTGCTCTTGCCTCTCTCATCAATGTTCTTCTCAGTGTCTCCCTGGGTCTTCCTCTTTTTCTCTTACCTGTTGTTTCCCACATGAGGGCTTGCTTTGCTATTCGGTTATTATCTCTTCTCATCACATGTCCAACATATGACCATCGTCTTTTCTTTATTACTGAGGATATTAGTGGTTGATTGGCGATTTCTCTAATTTCCTCATTTGTTTTGAATTCGTTCAACGCTTTACCAATATATATATCTTAATATAGTGAAGAGAATAACGGACAGTGAGGTAAAAGGCAAGACAATTATTATAGTCCGTTCAGAAATTCATAACCACACTTGAATTAGCTTTACGTGATAACCGTTTGTTATTTTGCTTTCAACTTTTGCATGTAATCTTATAATATTGATGTCGTTATAGAAATATTTTTTGCTCTGAGAAATTTGATCTAGTTTAAAAGTTTTCTTCTTTAGGCTATATTAAATTCACCCTGTTCGAATTTGACACCATTTTAGGATATATACATTAATTTGGTGCGGTCGTTCACGTAAAATAGTTTGGCTATTGCAGAAACACTAAGTTCAGGAAAATCCCGTGCACAAAACTGAATTGTTATTGAACAACATGACGCACCACGGCCTGGGCATTAATTACCGAAGGGAAGGCGTATCTTTATTAATTTTGTGAAGACTCAGTAGACAATTTGTTGACTTTAAATACCAACATTTATATCTAAATTACAATGAGTTTGAAATGCAAATTTATAACTATGCAAAAGGTTACTGTTTTACTATATCAGCACTTCCTTAGGGAATTCAAGATGGGACAAAGTGCCTACTGCATCAAATACAAAAGAGCAAATTAGGACATGGCTTGCGAATGAAAATGTCAAATTTGACGACACATATTTAAAACCCGAATTGTTACAACTTGTGAAGAATACGAATAAGAAAAAGGTGTACCATGTTGACAAAATCATTGAGAAATACGGCCACACTAATTGTAACCAATTGAATTCATGTTTGCAAATACACATAACGAACAACACCCACAATTAAGCACTATGTAGATACGCTTCTATAGTCCGTTCAGATTCGTTTGCCTAGACATTAATTTATTTTTTTCAAAAACTTATTGTTCATTTGCATTGATCTTTTGAAGTTAGGTTTAGAATACTAATGTCGCTATAAAAATATTTTTTTATCAAAGAAATGCGATCAAAAATATGTTATAAGCAAACCAACAACCATTACTTTGAATGGAAGCCTGCTTGAGTCAGTACAGAAGTTCAGCTATCTTGGATCCACTATTACAGCCATACTTTCCATAGATGAGGAACTAAATGTACGTATTTGAAAGGCAGCGACAACATTTGGGAAACTCACACCAAGAGCATGGAACTATATCAAATTGACTCTACGAACAAAAGTTCTATATATAATTTAAAATTTGTATACTTGCCACCCAGTAAAATTTTATGGACACGCCTATGGGTCATCGTTGCACTAGATTACTGTAAAACATTTTGATTAGGGTCAAAATAATAGTTACATGGGCAAAGATCAAAGGAATTCGCCGCTTTAAGAAAACCGTTATAGCTAGACATCGAGTAACACATATGTTCTCGTGACATGGACATTTTAACACCGTATGCCAAAAATCATGTGAAATCATCAAGAACTTTTTGAATTATAAATCATAACATCTCGGCAAACGATTCTGAACGGACTATAGAGGCCACAGAGATGTGGTTTTAGAGAAGAAAGTTGAGATTTCCATGGAATGTAAAAGGAGTAATGAGGACATTCATGTAATGAGAAGAGAACCACTGAAATATTTTCTGACAAGAGGGACACTTGAATATTTTCTGACAAGAGGGAAACTGGAATAATTTGTGATAAGTTGGAAACTGGAATATTTTGTGACAAGTGGGACACTGGAATAATTTGTGACAAGTTGGAAACTGGAATATTTTCTGACAAGAGGGAAACTGGAATAATTTGTGACAAGTGGGACACTGGAATAATTTTTGATAAGTGGGAAACTGGAATAATTTGTGACAAGTTGGAAAGTGGAATATTTTCTGACAAGTGGAAGCAACTGAGAGAAGAAGAGGTGCAGTACCGTCTAAGAGAATGGTTTGATAGGAAGTCAGTAACAACAATTATATTTGTAGAGACAGAAAGTTCTGGAGAGACATGATCATCCGCGCCAGCAGACACAATCCTGGATGATGATTGTGGTTAAAGCATGCCACATGCCAGAAGTCCCAGTTTAAAAAAATTTGCACCTGACTTGTCGAAATTAAAGTAGTAATCCTTTAATAGTAACATAATATGGGAGGCAGCGCACTCCAGGTGTCAAAAGTTGATTAACTGTATGTCAACTATAACCTATGCAAATAGAATAATGGCCGACAAAAATTAACATTTTCTGGTCACCTGTATTTAACACAGTTGAGATAATTAGGGTGCCAAAAATAGGAAGAGACGTTTCACACATGTTACTGCACAATTTATCAACTATGGCAAGTTCTAACGTATTGACATAGCATAAAAACTAAGCATTTATTGAGATCGGAGGTAAAAGTTAAAGTGTAAGAAAAACCACCGCTTCTTTATCTCCAAATGTTGCGTCCTATAGTAGGTGAAGTGCTGTACTTTCACTTCCCCACAACTATAAATGCTAGGGCCCTTACCAAACATTCATTACTATAGGACCATATTTATCAAACAACTTACACATCCTACAAACATAATTAAACTCCTGTTGATATATTTCCTGGCCATATTAAGAAAAGAGTCCTGTCATGCCACCTAGAGGCACATAGGATATACACTATCCATATTTTAAAATAGATCTTCCGCACATTATTTTTTAGGGTAATGTGGTCAATATTACGTCTACGTCACTTTTTTTCCCAAGAAAACTAATGCGGTGTCCATTTAAGGCTGGATGAATATGGAAGCTGTCGATCTTGACCTATCTATCTTTTGTTCACCTGAAGTGTTGTTTATATCTGCAATGTTGTTTCCTGTATAAATTTGACTGTTTTTTGTAATTCTTGCAGTGGCCCATTTAGTTTTGTCTGTAGTGTTGTATCTATGGGCCAATGGATTTTCCTCAGTCTACTATATTCAGTGGGAGCCGCGACAGCCCAGTGGTTAGTGAACTGGACTACAAAGGACAAGAGGTCGGGTTCGATCCCAACCGACAGCTTCCAGCTCACCCAGCCTTTAATGGGTACCAGATTTTTTTCTGGGAAAGTAAAGCGGCACAGGCGTAATACCGACCACATTACTCCAAAAATCATGTGCTGAAGATCTGTAAAATATATGGTCACTAACACCATATTCCCTATACGCCACTTGGCGTGACGGGATACTTTACTTTTTTTATTTTTATTTTTTTTTTTTTTACTATATTCAGTACAGTCTTGAAGTATGTGTTCAGCAGTCTGGGGCGTCTGATCACATGTACATGTAGTTGAGGTGTCGATCTTGAATTTTATATATATGTGACTGTGGAGTCGATTATGTCCTGTTTTGAAGCGTATAATGATAACTTGCTCCCAGCTACTCTTATTATATGATCGCAGAGAGATATTATGAAAGGCATCCTGATTTGGCAGTTGTGGTCTTCTGATTGATTTGATTACCTGCTTCTTCTGATGGTATGTATCTGGTTGTGTGCCTGTCACAGTGAGATGGGATCCACTGCAGGGCAACCCTGTGGTTCTTGCAGAGTTCAGTCAATAAGGTCTGCAGATGTGGCAATTTTCTGGATTGAAACCCAGAAGGGGAGTAGAGAGAAGCAACATGCACCCTCTTCCAGGCATGTTACAGAAGGCGACTACAGAGGGATGAGCATGGGGCTAGCTATCCCATACTGTCTACAAAATTTGTAAGGAACGAAACTTTACAAACTCGTGGACAAATCAAATTAATATAATCCTCTTGCTTGTAAACTACCTGTTCACGACTCATTTCAATATGCCAGAACAGGATGTGTTTAACTTTGACACATTTCTCTTACTTGTCAAGGGTGAAGAGATAAGAGGAAAGCAAGGAGGAAAGATACCCGACATTTAAGAGAATGGTTCGGCAGATGGTCAACAACAGAAATAATAATTGTCGAGATCAAGAGTTGTGGAGAGCCATGATAGCATATGCCAGCAGGCATGGTATTTGGAGATGTTAGACAGACTTAATTAAAAAAATAGATTTCATTCTATGGAATGTTGCCTGGACTATTCTGTATTTTATTTCAGAGCTGCATCTTTCATTTGACAATATTTTTGTACCAATGCATTTATGTAGCAGTGGATCGGGATTAGGTAATGATGAGTGAACGAGAGGGGAGTCACGGGAAAGAGAGAAGCGTGAACGATAGACAAAAAAAAACATAAGAGTCCCGTGTATGGGTGAGCGTCAATCAGGGAAAGTACAAAGAATGTAAGGAGAGTTTTGATTGGCTGGGGGAATGAGGGATATTGAGGATACAGGAAAAATAGTCAGATGAGAAGTAGCCACGGACTCAGATGGACGGCTTATAGAGTAGTGCTGCCAAGACGGTGACCATAGGGTTAATGTTACCTATTTAGCCTGTTAGTGGAGTTTTCGGTCCAGGATTCGACCATAGTGGTAGTTTGTTAAGAGTTGTGCTGTTTTATGCCTCAGCGATAGTCTAACAGTGGTCACAGCGATAGTAATATAGAAGGCAATCTTGTGTTGCAAGTCGAGGCAGTTTTTGTGTTCGGACTATAGTTTCTAGTCTCTAGTTACGTGTATGAAGTGGAGTCTTGCAGTATGGACAAAGTGTGTGAATGAGGATGGCACGACTTTATTGACAAGTGCCTGCAATGTTTGAATGAGGATGGCACGGCTTTATTGACAAGTGCCTGCATTGTTTGAATGAGGATGGCACGACTTTATTGACAAGTGCCTGCAATGTTTGAATGAGGATGGCACGGCTTTATTGACAAGTGCCTGCAATGTTTGACCTGTGTGACAGTCAAGAGCAAAGTAAGTCGCTGGCTTTTTAATTGTTGTACTATTTGACAAGGTGTCAGTTAATAAACACTTGTCATTTGTTATGAGTGGACTTTGAATTAGTGTTTGGTATCAGTGTTGTGGTCGCCAACCATAGATGTGACAAACGAATCTTACAGATGTAGAAAAGACGAAGTCCTTAGATCTTTGTGGGAACGTCACAGCGGCAAATCAAATGAGGTAATTCATTATAACGATCACAGATGAAAGTGGCGCATGTCCGGAAAATTAACGGGCGGATGGCAGAGTCCGGTTGAAGGCAGTATTCAAGAAGCCAGTCCGTGCCCATACCAGCGTTAGCTGTCGAGGCTGACAGAGAGTAGGTCAGGTGGCTTGAATTCAACAGGCAGTGACACAGTATTGCAGCAGGTGGCAGTCGCCCTGACCCGATTGTTACAGTTGCCGCCGTGGAGAGCGGTACATGTAAGTGCGGGTGACCACTTAAAAAGCTTGCACATGACATGCATTGATAAAAATTGACGGAGCCTAAATAGGCCATCGCTGCTGCTATCAGTACATGCATTCAAGTCGATGATAAACATTTAGATCCAGACGGGGAATCAAACAACGTCAAGTCGTCTGATACATCAACAAGGGGAGTATGGGATACATCCTCTGTCTGGCATGTTCCGCTTTCATTCAATAGGTGGTACATAAACTGCTACATTTAATGCAGTTAATATTTTAATAAATCTCTACAAAAACAACACTGGGCACCTACCTGTTCTGACTGAGATCCTTTGAGCAACAAATCTGCCCCCAAGGACAGCTATTCCTGTACAGACGGTGTGACCAATGCATCCACCCAGCATGACGCCAAATATATTCTGGGGATAGTTAGACAACAATGACAGCACATAGACCAAATCACTCAAAGAAAATGTTTTCATGTCTGATTTTGCATGCCTTCTATCCTCTGTGTTTTCAGCTTTGAAATGTTTGTGCATTTTTCAGAGTGCTATAACATTAAACTGCGTCCTTGTATAATTATGTTGTCCCCAGCCCTAAACCACACAACCCTCACACCTAACCAACACAATGTGTCTGGTGCCAATAACCAACACTATGTGTCTGCTGTCAATAACCAACACTATGTGTCTGTTGTCAATAACCAACACTATGTGTCTGCTACCAATAACCAACACTATTTGTCTGCTGTCAATAACCAACACTATGTGTCTGCTACCAATAACCAACACTATTTGTCTGCTACCAATAACTAACACTATGTGTCTGCTGTCAATAACCAACACTATGTGTCTGCTACCAAAAACCAACACTATGTGTCTGCTGTCAATAACCAACGCTATCTGTCTGCTATCAATAACACAATTTCTCTTTTTGTTATTATGAGAACCCAGAGGAATCAACATTTCTTGGGACCAAACAATCAAATATAGCTATTTCTATATCAGCACCAAAAAACAATAGCCACACACTTACCTCCCTAGCTCCGAGTATAATTGTGGCTATCTGGGAACGGTCACCCCACTCTGCTAAAAATGTAAGTGTCATGGACTGTAGGAACACTGTAGACAATATTCCAGATAGGAACTTCCTTCCAGGAGTGCGGACAATCCCACTTTCTAAATCTGACGAGGACATGTTCTGTTTCTCAATCTGAAGGAAAAATTATTAAACACCTATAAGCACACACAACAGACAGTGCTTTCATAAACAGAATATCTAGTTTACCTATATATCTAGATATATCTTTCATTTGCCTGAAGTAAGGTCTATATCTGCAATGCTGTTTCTTGTATAAATTTTACTGGTTTTTTTGTCATTCTTGCACCGGACCATATAGATTTGTCTCTAATGTTGTATCTGTCGGTCAATGGTTTTCCACTGTCTACTATATTCACTACATTTTTGGAGTATGTGTTCAGCAGTTTAGGGTGCCTGTCCACACATACATGTGGTTGAGGAGTTAATCTTTAGGGTGCCTGTCCACACGTACATGTGGTTGAGGTGGCAATCTTGAATTTTGTATACATATATGACTGTGGAGTCAACTGTGCCTTGTTCTGAGGCATATAATGATAACTTGTTCCCTGATCTATTCACATTATGGCAGGCCACATGTTCACCAAACTCAAACTACCATCTCTGTACCCAAGATGACATGACAACAAAACACATATTACAGGATTGCCTCCAGTACACAGATCTGAGGAGGTCAATGAGGCCCACATCCACCTCTCTGGAAGAGATACTCTACAGGGCACTTGAATCACCTGAAACAGACAGCTGCCTTCATAAGAGAGTGTGATCACTGAAACAGACAGCTGCCTTCATAAGAGAGTGTGATCACTGAAACAGACAGCTGCCTTCATAAGAGAGCACGATCACTGAAACAGACAGCTGCCTTCATAAGAGAGCACGATCACTGAAACAGACAGCTGCCTTCATAAGAGAGTGCGATCACTGAAACAGACAGCTGCCTTCATAAGAGAGCACGATCACTGAAACAGACAGCTGCCTTCATAAGAGACTGCGATCACTGAAACAAACAGCTGCCTTCATAAGAGACTGCGATCACTGAAACAGACAGCTGCCTTCATAAGAGACTGCGATCACTGAAACAGACAGCTGCCTTCATAAGAGACTGCGATCACTGAAACAGACAGCTGCCTTCATAAGAGACTGCGATCACTGAAACAGACAGCTACCTTCATAAGAGACTGCGATCACTGAAACAGACAGCTACCTTCATAAGAGAGTGCGATCACTGAAACAGACAGCTGCCTTCATAAGAGACTGCGATCACTGAAACAGACAGCTGCCTTCATAAGAGAGTGTGATCACTGAAACAGACAGCTGCCTTCATAAGAGACTGCGATCACTGAAACAGACAGCTACCTTCATAAGAGAGTGTGATCACTGAAACAGACAGCTACCTTCATAAGAGAGTGTGATCACTGAAACAGACAGCTACCTTCATAAGAGAGTGCGATCACTGAAACAGACAGCTACCTTCATAAGAGAGCACGATCACTGAAACAGACAGCTACCTTCATAAGAGAGCACGATCACTGAAACAGACAGCTACCTTCATAAGAGAGTGCGATCACTGAAACAGACAGCTACCTTCATAAGAGAGCACGATCACTGAAACAGACAGCTGCCTTCATAAGAGAGCACGATCACTGAAACAGACAGCTACCTTCATAAGAGAGCACGATCACTGAAACAGACAGCTACCTTCATAAGAGAGCACGATCACTGAAACAGACAGCTGCCTTCATAAGAGAGCACGATCACTGAAACAGACAGCTACCTTCATAAGAGAGCCCAGAATCCTAATCTGAATGAACTGTGATTGCAGCAGCAGAAGAAGAATATTATAGTAGGCAACATGATTTGGAGTCTGTGCCTTTCTGGTTGATCTAGAATATAAGTGAAACTAACAAGAGGAACTTCATTGCACTGGGAAACATGGAAATCCAAAGAAATTAGGTTAAAAACCAAAATAACAATTTTCAACTCAAATGTTAAGTCGGTCCTATTATATGGCTGTGAAACATGGAGAACAACAAAATTGACAATCATGATGATACAGACTTTCATTAATGGATGCTTACACAGAATAAAAGGATGGAAATGGCAGGACAAAATCACTAACATAGAATTATGGAAATGTACCAGTCAAATACCAGTGGATAAAGAGATACAGCAAAGACAGTGGCGCTGGATAGGAAACACAATACGGAAGCCAACTGAGAGTATTACACAAGAGGCCCTTTTTTGGAATCCCCAGGGGAAAAGACAAAGAGGAAGACCAAAGAATTCTTGGAGAAAACAGATAGAAGCAGAGGTGAAGATGATGGGGAAGACATGGAATGATCTTAAAAGAATGGCAAAAAACAGAACGGCTTGGAAAGTGTTTGTTGAAGACCTATGCTCCACTGGGAGATAAAAAAAAAGGTAGAAGAAGAAGAACAAGAGGAACGGAAAGTTAAAGTTACAAAATAAAACAAGATAAGCTTGTATGGGTGTGGTTGGTTGAAAGAGAATTTCAGAAAATCTTTTGTTGTCCCATTGTTGACAGTTCAGCTAATGTGCTTGTCTCAGGCATGTTGACAAGGGACACTAGTGACATTAAGCTATTCATTTATCCCAGAGTGATATTTCTTGTTTTACTTTATACAAATGACATCATTCATTTGTCAATGTAAATGGACACTATAGCTTGTTTCATAAGTCGTGCCCAACTTTAAAAATCAATATCTTTTAAACCGCTTTTTTTAATTTTTTCAAAATTTGCATGTATAGTTATAATGATTAGAACCCAACAGGGAATTAATTTCATTAAAAACAAACATTTGGTTATTATTGTTGCTTATTTGATTTATATAAATTTATAACGACCCATTGATGTAGTCAAAACTTAGTGTTTACAGTATTTAAGTTAAAAATAGCGATTACAAATCTATACACGCTCAAATTTACGATTTTTCACGCTTTCCGCGTGAGTTGCCTGACACAATTAGACACTTGTAGTAAACACGAGACATTGTGTGTTCCATTTCCGTTAATTCAGCGGCGTAACGTGGAACAATAACATTTATCATGAGTTTTAAAATGAAATTCTGCAGTTTACAAAACATCGCAATAAAAATGTATGACTATTAGCAAAGAGGCTAAACGAGGAAGATTATTTCATTCTTTAGAAAACCCTGAGAATAGGACAAGACACATTTTGGATTTATCTAAACGGTCATTTAATCGCTGGATTCAAGCACGTGACCGTCAATGTTCCAAATATACAAAATCACAAGGAAGAGCAAAAATGTTGGATAATTTCGACAGTGAACTTATTAGAAGTGAAATTTGCAAAATGTTGGGTATAAATGAAACTGTTACAATAAGAAAATTAAAAGTATCGCTGAAAAAGAACAACAGTATTGAAATATCAAAGTCTACATTATGGAGGAATGTGAGAGCTGCAGGCCTTACATTCAGAAAGTATTCCAATGGACGAAACATCATCTGTGAGAAGCCACATATAGTAGTCATGAGAAGCAAGTACTTACGTGAAGTAAAAGAGGTGCGCAAGCAAGGTTATGATATTGTGTACTTGGATGAAACATGGATCAATGCTCACCACACTAACCAAAGGGAATGGCAGTCATCAGATGGAAAGATTAAGAGATTAATACCTAGCAGCAAAGGACAGCGCTTGATAATTGCTCATGCAGGTAGTCGACAACATGGACTAATACAGAATGCAGAGCTCATTTTTCTTTCAAAATCCATAGACAATCGGGATTATCACTCTGAGATGAATGGTCACATATTTAGACATTGGATTGAAAATTCTGTTCTCCCAGCACTAGATCGACCATCTTGCCTAATAATGGACAAGGCAGCGTACCACAACATTGTTGCACTTGAAGATAAAGTCCCGACGTCATCCAGTACAAAAGATGCTATTAAGATATGGCTCACAAAGGAGCACATACAATTTAATAACATGTACTTAAAACCTGAATTGCTATCTCTAGTAAAGCAAAAACAGAGGACAAAGATTTTTCAAATAGATAAGATTATCCAAAGCACGGTCATATAAGTTTGAGGCTGCCACCTTACCATGCTCATTTAAATCCAATAGAACTAATCTGGGCAAAATTAAAAGGACAAGTGGCAGATGAAAATACAACATTCAAAATATGCGATGTAAAGACTCTTGCTAATCTCGCTTTATTAAATATAGACAAAGATTATTGGGCTAAATGTGAAGACCACGTCTTAAAACAGGAAGAGGAATATTGGAAAAATGATGGTTTGTGGAATGTTCAACCCCAAACAGTTATTAATCTTTTAGACTCGTCTGATTCAGAATGAAAGTATATAGCCCCCACAATGTTGGCCCTATATTACCTTAAATTATTTCAACAAACAGTCCTTTTCAGGACCACACAACTATGAAAATTGGACATACAGGTATACCTTGATATTATTATCGTCCGTCCTCGAACTGAGCAGACAATAATTCTCCTGGTGTTTTGTTTTATCCAGTTATTTCCCCATTACGGCCACGCCTTTACCTAGTGAAAATTAATCGTAGACCAGCAACTACGGTAATTTCTATTCTTTAGGGCTTCACAATTTACAATTTTGACAAACATCAAAGAAATATCGCCGCTTTAAGAAAACTGCAGCTGCAAGATATTTGTTAAATATACATTTAAAGGGTCTTTTGCATTCTAATAACATTTGGAAAATTTCAAAAGTATTTAACAAACGGTTAGAGAGTAATAGCGTTTTGAAGTTGGGCATATGTTTTGAAACGAGCTATAGGTTATGTGCTGCATGATGAACGAACATATGTCTGGCAAGTGTTGAGAAGAGACAACAAGAGAATTTCAAAACAGGTTCTTCTATTGGAAACAGCATAATAGAGGAAAAGAGGAAGACCTTGGGAGACACAGTGTAGAACATTTATAAGCGAAGCAAAGTTGGTAGGCATAAACTTATTTGATAAGATCAAACATCTCACCCAGAATAGAGATGGATGGCGAAAAACACTACGAGCCCAATGTGACATCTAAAGGCACTGGAAGGATCGAGAATGCAATAAACCAAAAGAAATATATCAATAAAATCTTTCCATGGGATAAAGATAATCTTGTCGGATAACGTGCTCCACTAGTCAAACATCATCACCATCAGGTCGCAAGTCCTTTGCAGAACGCTACATTCACCACAGCCCGTCTGAGAAAATTTGTCTACAGCCAGACCTCCCACAGAATGCTGGATTCACCACAGCCCATCTGAAAAAATCTGTCTACAGCCAGACTCCCACTTCTATTGTCATGTTCAAGGTCTCCTTAATGTCTTAAAACCACTTTCTTCTCGGTCAGCCCCTGATGCGTCAGGGTTCTTATTGTTCTTTCTAGCCCGCTGTGTCTTATGATGTGGCCATAGTATTTTATTTTCCTCTGTAGATTGGTGTTTATAAGCCAGGTCATTTTAATCTTTTAATATGTCTTCATTGGTCTTTTTTCATTATTCAGGGTATCTTAAGAATTTTTCTGCAGCATTTTGTTTTGAAAGAATCAATTTTCTTCATTACTCTTCCACTAGCCAAACCCCATTACAAAATCACACTTCCTGACAAGTGCATGTCTTCACAACGGCTGAAACTTGTGGGCTTGTTAACCAAGTCATACCTACTCAAAAAGAGAATGATAGCACAGTCTTTGGAAGGCCAAAATATACCTAAGAGAGGACAGGTGGAAGCAGAGACGAAGAAAATGTGAAACGATCTTAATTAAGAGAATGGCACCAATCAGGATGGCTTGGAAAGTGTTTGCTGAAGACCTTTGCTCTACAGGAAGATGAGGGTGCTTGTTTAAGACCTATCTCTACAGGGAGATGAAAGTGTGTTGAAGACCTTTGCTCTATAGGGAGATGAAAGTGTTTGTTGAAGACCTATACTTTACAGGTAGGTGAAAAGTGTATGTTGACGACATATGCTCCACAGGGAGATGAAAGAGAAAAGAAATATGGTTTTTATTGACACTGGTGGACAAGCAAATAACTAAAGCACAATATCTAAAGCTTGTGGAAGAGGACTTGTGTTCTACCTTAATGTTATTACTCTCTCAACCAAGAACACCCGATAACCATTATTAAATGTAGTGTAAACTGTATCCAGATGTTTGATTCAGAACAAATACAGGATCATTAGCTTATAAAAGCCTAGTGTTCTACCTTCATGTAGTTACTCTCTCAACCATGAATGCCTGATAACCATTATTAAATGTAGTGTAAACTGTATCCAGATGTTTGATTCAGAAAAAAATATGAGACCATTAGCTTATAACGGTCACGTGTTCTACTAATGTGAGTAAATGGGAGTGTAATCTTTAGCTTAAAGGTCTGTAGCACCAACAATTACTCCTAGTCCCAGACTGACGCCCTTCTGACCAATCTCCCATTTGTTGTTGCTATAAGATCCAGCAGACGACGCCTTTCTGCCCAATCTTTCATTTGTTATTGCTATGGATCCAGCAGACGACGCCCTTCTGCCCAATCTTTCATTTGTTGTTGCTATAGATCCAGCAGACGACGCCCTTCTGCTTAATCTTTCATTTGTTGTTGCTATAGATCCAGCAGATGACGCCCTTCACCCCAATCTTCTATTTGTTGTTGATATGGATCCAGCTGATGATGATCTTTTGCCCAATGGCAGCAGAAGGCACCCTTCTTCCCAATCTTCCATTTGTTATTGCTATGGACCCAGCAGAAGGCACCCATCTTCACAATCTTCCATTTGTTATTGCTATGGACCTAGCAGATGACCTTCTTCGAACCCAACCCAATGGCAGCAGACAGCGCCCTTCTGCCCAATCTTCCATTTGTTGTTGCTATGGATCTAGGAAACGACGTCCTTCTGCCCAATGCCTCACTATCAGAAGCTGGCTGGACCCCAAATTGGTCAGGAAGAAAGAAGAAATTGTCCAGACTTGATATTCGATCCCTGGCCATTTGATGAACTTATTAAAAGGTTTACTGCAAGCAAGTCTGGACATGGTTAATGTACAAAAATGTAAGCTACAAGCTCGGACTAAAGCAGATTTTAAAAAAATGAGGAAGAAACTGTGCCATCCATTTTTGACAATGAAAACAAGAAAAAGAGTTCTTGAATGTTATCTATAACCAGTATGAACATAAGAATGTGAATCATGCACAATAGGACAACAGACAAGTAAATCACTGGAGGCTGTAGAAATATGGATTCACAGAAGAATGTTGAGAATACCAAGAAGAGTAATGAAAACATTCTGAAAAAGGCCAAAGCAAAAAGGGAGCTAATTTCCAACATTGGGAAGAAATAATCACCATTTTTTGGCCATGTAATGAGAAGGGAACAGCAGGAATATATATTATTCCAACTTGGAAAATTGAGGGATGAAGAGATAGATGGAAGCAGAGAGAAAAGATACTAGACAGCATAGGAGAATGGCTTGGCAGAAGATCAACAGAAGAAATGATCAATAGCTGTTGAGATCAAGAGTGTTGTGCAGAGACATGATCACCAACGCCAGCTGGCATGGTACTTGATGAAAATATAAGAAAGAATAAATGTGTCATGTCCAACCAACAAGAACACCATGGTTTATGTTATAGACATGAAGAGATAACTCCAACACGTCTGCAGAATGGCCGTAAGATGATTTTTATAATAGATGATTCTCTCCCATTCCCAGTAAAATCGCATGCATGTACAATCATCTAGAGATGCAGAACAGAAAAATTATCTAAAAAAAAAAAAAATTGAATTAGTAACTAAAATCACACAAATATTTCATGACTACCAAAGGATTGGTAGTTCTCCTCATCATCTGTCCTTAAAGGGACATTAGTGGGTTGCCTTTCCTGCTTCGATCCCTACTCACTTGGTCAGACTAGTCTGGTTAATCTGTTACTAGAGGCATCTTGAAGAGGTGGAGTAAGGGGTCCCAGCATTTTTACATGTCTAGCTTGAGTGATCTCTTGGTAGCACTGTTACCACTAGAACAGCTCTTGGGGATATGGGCATACAGGCTCCTCTACCACAAGAACAGCTATTGGGGATATGGGCATACAGGCTCCTCTACCACTAGAACAGCTCTTGGGGATATGGGCATACAAGCTCCTTTACCACTAGAACAGCTCTTGGGGATATGGGCATACAAGCTCCTTTACCACTAGAACAGCTCTTGGGGATATGGGCATACAAGCTGCTTTACCACTAGAACAGCTCTTGGGAATATGGGCACACAGGCTCCCCCATCACTAGAACAGCTCTTGGGGATATGGGCACACAGGCTCCTCTACCACTAGAACAGCTCTTGGGGATATGGGCATACAGGCTCCTCTACCACTAGAACAGCTCTTGGGGATATGGGCATACAGGCTCCTCTACTTCTTTGTGGTGGAGCCACGTCAGAGGAGCAAATGTGTACACATGCTCTGCTGGTAAAGTTTTAATGCATCAAACCTCATGTTATAGTAGAGCATCTGTTTGGTTATAATGTTGCATGGTGCCAGATCTGATCGGTCATGGCTGAGGCCGTCAGAACTGGATTATACCAAAAAAAATATTTCATCTCTAGCTTAAGCATTCCAAACTAAATTGTACAAAAAAAAAATGAGTGATAACTCTTTGGCATTTAATTTAAAACATATACTCCAAATAGGCAACTACTGAGAGTATAAAAATAGAGTTAAATGTTATGATAATTTTTTTTTAGCACAAAAGTAGTACTGCACTACTTTTGTAATACATGCATAATTTCCTAATTACCAATAACCCTTTTGTTACAAAGCCAAATTAGTGTATGACAACAATATAAATATTAAATGAAAAAAAAAACTAATAAAGCATTAGTAGTTCTAACAAAATAAACAAGAGTTAATTCAAGAGAAAACAACTATAATGATGATAAGCACAATAGCAGACAAAATATAACTTCCGTTTAAAAAACAAAAGTCTCTATTTAAGAGCTGTACAAAGAAGACAAAAAAAACCTCAAAACAAGCACAATAAGATACAAAATCTACAATTCTACCAAAAAGGGAGAACAAATCAAGAGCTGGATCAACCATGTAGGGAAGGGTTTGTGTGTCTTAAAGTAAAAATGATGAATGTAAGGGTAAACAGCCATAAAAAAAAACTGCGATTTAAAAAAAAGGGAAGTGCCACTAGGGGTTGGAGGGTAATAGAGCATACAGTAGACATTCCAGTACTCTAGGCTAACTCAAAGGTGCTCAGCCTCTGTAGATGTCAAAGGTCATAGCTGCATACAATTCCAGTAGCTCATTGGTCTTGCTTTCCCTAGCATTCCAAATGGTTGCAATCTCAGGACCTCATGGATGGGTGTGCTAATTTTCAAGTCACAAATGTTGATATCATCAAGACATCGCTGACATGCATGCTTACCACCCCAAAATATAGCGCACAGAGATCATTCTATTGACTCTTTTGTTACCATAAACTATTGTGTAACCACAACTACATACCCATATTAAAAAGTCTTTCTAACTTTCTTTGCTCCCCTGATTGCAACTAAAAAGAAATAGTCTGTTTGCCACCCGGCCCTTAAAAGGGCATTAAGTGGGCGTAGATGTGTTGTGGTTTATTTACATCTTTTGGCCCAGCATATCCGACTATAACTGAAGGAGAGATCGCGGACGATAAAGAGAGAAAATACTGGATAGCTTGGTGTCATGGAAAACAGTCAACAACAGAACTCATACAATGCACTGTAGATAGAAGATTGTGGAAAGACATGATTGCCTATGCCAATTGGTATGGCACACGATGATGATGATCCGACTTCGGCACAACATTTTTTTAGTACTAGATTGCCTTTCCTCTTTGATCCTTTCTCACTTGGTCAGACTGGATATAGTCAGGTGCACTGCTGGGAGGTGGAGCAGGGTCTCGACCAGCTATGGGTCACAGACAACATTCAGCTCATTTACTGGGATGGATGTCTTCATATTAAAATCTGAGACAATTAAATATGTCATCTACTCATAAAAGAGCTATTTATTTTTAGACCTTTAGAAGCAGCGAGAATCTGAGACCGACATAATAATTGCTCTAGTTGAAGCACCCATTCCCAGAGGTTGTTGCAAATGAAATTCCACAATGCTTTATGGTGATTCTATCCTAGACTGCAGCCTGGAAATCATATACAGTCGAACCTGGTCTTAGGACCACCTGTTTAAAGCGTTTCCCTGGTTATAGGACCGGGTCTACAAATTCCCCGAGTTTTTTACTATATGCTAACACTGATTACGGCGCTCACCGTATGACGCGACCAGAGACCAGGCTAATTAACCGCCGCCAATGTTATTTATCCCGTTTACGACACGCGGGTAACACTGATAACGATACACTGACCAGCCAGTCCTCCGTCTCGCTGGGAGCCATAAACGATCGACACAGGTGTCTACAGGTGTTGAAGTTTTCCTGTATTTAGTGAGTCCCAGATTACAGTGGGACGTGTTACGTTTATCAGTCAATACTGGTGTGAGAAACACGGCAGACAGAGATCTATGATTCGTGAAGTGACATCACTTCGCGGTTCCGTCTAGACCAGAGTAGACCATTGCGTGGCCCGTATAAATTACAGGAATTAGCTAAAGAATTAGTCATTGCCCGCTTAGAGTGTATTCACGTACATGTACAGTATCTCAGTGAATTATTTTTGTGGATTTTAAAAGTGTTACACACAATATAGGAAATGGCCAGTGTCAAAAGTGTAAAACCAAAAGCATTAACGCTGGAAGAACGAATATCAGTGATTCGACAAAATCAGCAAGGAAAAAGTTCGCGATTATTGGCAGAACAGTTTGGAGTGGGAAAGACACAGATTTTACGTACGTTAAAGAGAAAAGCCGAGTATATGAATGACTTTGAAAATAATGCACCAAGTATGAAAAGAAGGAATAGCAGGAAAACGGGAAATGAAGACATAAATACACTTTGTTGGAAATGGTGTCAATCAGCACTTGCACGAAAAATTTCGTTATCTGGGCCGATGATCAAAGAACGAGCTTTACAGTTTGCAAAAGAATTGGAAAACTCAGTCTTTAAAGCATCGAACGGCTGGTTAGAGGCCTTCATTAAAAGACACAATCTTGTGTTTGGTAAGCAATGTGGCGAAGTCAGTGATTCAGATATGAGTGCTGCGGCTGACTGGACTTCTAAATTATCCGAGATATGCTATGGTTACGCTGCTCAAGACATTTTTAATTTAGATGAAACCGGGTTATTTTTCAAAGCGACTACGGACAAAACATTTTTTGTCAAAGGAGAAAAATGCGCTGGGGGTAAAACAAGCAAAGAGCGAATAACAGTGATGCTATGCACTAACATGTTGGGGGAACGAGAACCGGCTTTAGTGATTGGGAAAGCAGCTAACCCTAGGATTTTTAAAAACATCAACATAAACACACTGCCAGTGATTTACAGAAACAACAAAAAGGCATGGATGACTGCAGCTATATTTGAAGATTGGCTGAAAAGTTTTGACCGTAAGATGCAGAAAAAAAAGCGCCACATTATTTTATTTGTTGACAACGCTACCTGTCATCCCAAGATCGAACTACAGAATGTTAAGCTGCGATTTCTGCCACCCAACACAACTGCATTAGTTCAACCCCTAGACCAGGGTGTCATTCAGACATTTAAATTAAAGTTTAGACAAAAACAGCTTCTACATCTTATCACAGTCATGGAATCAAACAAGGATGCTTCCGGAACCGAACTCATGAAACAGGTCAATTTACTGGATGTAGTCTACTGGATTGCTGCAGCATGGAAAGAAGTGGACAACTCAACCATCCTTAAGTGTTTCTGTAAAGCAGGTTTTCATTGTCCTGCTGAAACACACGCATATTCTCTGACGCACATGGAATCTGCATCAAAGACCGACGTGCAAATTGTTTCTACTGCAATTTCTACTGCTTTGGATAACCTTTCAAAAGAATTGTTTGGATACCAATTGACAGACATCTCCATGATTGATTCAGGGCTCCAAACTTGCAACACAATAGAAACAAATTGGGATCTTCCTGCCACTGCAATTTTAGCTGCTGAGGATGTGAATAGTGAATCAGACAACGAACAAGATTCTACTGACATTGAGAAAACATACACTATCGCAGATGCACATAATGCTGTGGAGCTTCTGCGCACCTATTCAATAACAAACGGGAGATCTGACATACTAGACGTTATCATGGACTTGAGAGAAAAATTGAACTTATCGTTTATTTCATCTGTCAAACAACAGACTACCATATTGGATTTTTTTTCAAGTCAAAAGTGATACATGTACAGTATAAGTGGAATCTGTGTATGTGTGTTTTATTTTTGTGTGTTTAACTATCGTGTTTTATGAAAAGTGTCCAACCAGTGGCTATTGTAGACCGACATGTGCACTATGTTCTACTCATGGATTACGCTGATTTGCAGGTTAGTTTTCATAGTGCTTAGGATAAAATTTTTTTTATCGCTCTATTTATTATGTGAAACCTGTGAGGCAGGACCACCTGTCCTATGGGACCAGTTTTTGAAAGACCCGTGAATGGTCGCCTTAGACAGGTTCGACTGTACTATCATCTTACCTAGCAGTATATGCATGTCTGTGTACATAGTCAGTGGCATAGCTTGAGGGACCGTTGCCTCAAGTCGCATGAATTTTAAAAGAAAAAAAAAACAGGAAGTAGCAATAATAATTAAATTAAAAAAAAATAAATAAATAAAAAAAAAAAACTGGTGTGTCTGTTGCTAGGATTATCATCCCTGTACACCGGACGAACCCATAGGTGTTCTGATGCCCTTCATGAGAAAATCCAAGGAGAATGGAGAATCCTGACCCACAAACTCTGTTACGGTGTGAGTTGGGGTCTGCTGACAATTTTGCCTGGGCAGCAGCCATATTTGAGGCCTACTCTTTTCAATTCTAACTGCCAGAGGATCTTTAACGAGTGCGAGTGTACACGGGTTCTCCTGTTTATTGCTGTTACCTGAGAGGGCTAGACATTGGATCTCACTACCTAAGAGATCGGGGGAGGGTAACATCATAAAGAAAGCACATATTAATTTTTCCTATTTAAAAAAAAAAAACATCACTATTTCTGGTGGGCTTTGAACCGGGATCCTTCCTGTCCTGAGGCCAGTGTTGTACCTCTAGACTACCCAGCCCATCAAAAGCTGGTTTGGGAGGGCAATGCTTGGCTTGTCCCAGATGCTGGCAACTCAAGCTGTGCCACTGTGCATAGGATCACACTTGTCAGGCATGTCAACAATTAAAGTTTAATTCAAAGTTGGTATGTTCGCTGTAAACATTTCGGCACTTCTTACATGCAACTTTTTAACATTTAAAGAAGAAAAAAAAAAGTAAGTCATGTATATCTATTTACCCTTTAAACAATAAATGCAGTAAAGTGACAAATTGTCAGTACACAGTGAGACCACAATTTTGGGAAAAAATTGGGAACTAATAATAAAAGTGACAAATTGTCAGTACAACAGAGCCCACAATTTTGGGGGGAAAATGGGAACTAATAATAAAAGTGACAAATTGTCAGTACACAGTGAGCCCACAATTTTGGGGGAAAAATTGGGAACTAATAATAAAAATGACAAATTGTCAGTACATAGTGAGACCACAATTTTGGGAAAAAATGGGAACTAATAATAAAAGTGACAAATTGTCAGTACACATAGCCCACAATTTTGGGGGGAAAATGGGAACTAATAATAAAAGTGACAAATTGTCAGTACACAGTGAGACCACAATTTTGGGAAAAAAATGGGAACTAATAATAAAAGTGACAAATTGTCAGTACACAGTGAGACCACAATTTTGGGAAAAAATGGGAACTAATAATAAAAGTGACAAGTTGGTGACATGAAGATAATGACAGATTCCAAGTGGTACTGAAGCTGACTTTTTCTTATTTCTAGGAACAAAGAATTGTTACAAGCAACGCTTTTCATGATCTGGAACATTGAATATCACACTGCCCACCCTAACTATCATTGCTCTAGTTATTTCTCTCACTGAAGACCATTTGTAAGCACATCTTGTAACTTGGAGAATTCATTAATTGAGTGCCATCTCCACATCGAAGGTTGGAGTGCTATTTTACTCTGTCTCTTATCTTGATGGTGCACATTGTCATTGGTTCACCAGTCCACTTTAGCCTTGCTCTACATTATACATTCCCTTCTAAAATAACATTTAGAAGGCTATTATGTCTCTTCACATGTCCAAAAAATTTCAGTTGTCTTTTTTTAATTGTGTTAAGTTGTTCTTTTCTTCATTTTCAGCTGATTCAGAACTTCTTTGCTTGTCTTTTTTTCCTTCCACCCAATTCTCCCCATTTTTCTGTAGTTCCACATTTCAAAGGCTTCAGTTTTCTGGTTTAATGTCCATGTTTCAGCACCATACAGGAAGGTTGAGAAAATATATATAAATGTGTTATTTTTAATTTTAGTTCTGATGTTATTTGCTTTGATGTGAGTATGTTTTTCATATTAATATTGCTTTTGCCATTCCTATTCGTGTGTTTTCTTGTCTTACAGGTAGGAAGAGGCATTAAAATTCAGAGAATGTAAAGAGTAGAGAGGTGTCTCTTTACTCTTCCATGTTGCTGTACCCAACTCATCAAACAAGGTTCCTACTCTATATCCTTAGGGTTGACTGGAGATTGTGTCACACTCAAGATTACTAATGCCTCCAAACATGTCTCACCAATACAAATGGTTAACAGAAGAGAAATTGTAGGGATCAATGACGGAAGGTGCTAGGGCTTTACCACATTCTTATAAGAAAGGAGGTCTCCTATTGGGCAAGTGGTTTGATCCTTTCCTTATAACTTCTTGATACTCATGGGGGATGTGGGACATTCTTTTAAAAAAGGAGGTCTCCTATTGGGCAAGTGGTTTGATCCTTTCCTTATAACTTCTTGATACTCATGGGGGGTGTGGGACATTCTTTTAAGAAAGGAGGTCTCCTTCGATCCTTTCCTTACTACTTGATACTCATGGGGGGGGGGACACAACAACACATTTTTTTTTTCGTTCGCCAGCTTTGACCTCTGACAAAGTCCCTAGAGACTAGGAACTGAATTTTGCGTATTAATCCATTTTTTCCTGGCAGCCATGTGCACAGGGGTCTCTCACTGCACAGGCAGATAACTTCGTCTTCGGAGGTGCTCATATTTTTTCCGTCTATGAGTATTTGGTGTTTCAAGCTGGGTCTGGGTGAGACCAGGGGTGGTTGCCGCAGAGGGAAATCATAAATAAAAATCCCAACTCAACGACACATAAGACAATGATAGGAAGTTCTTCATACAGAGCTTCACACCTGATCTGATCATCAGAAGAGACCTCCCATCAAGCAAGTGTTTCGGCTCTTTACCTTCTTGACACTCTAATGGGGACACATTCTACATAAATCAGAATTTAAGTTCTCAAATATTGATACACAGTTGAATAGTAACAACACAGAGACAACAATTAAACAATACAGTTTCAGAAAAACTAGCAATTAAATTAGAAATATGAGGGTGCGTCAAATGAAAACCATAAATATTTGTTTACAATTAGTAACTGTGTGAAAATTAGTACACAAATATTTAATTTTTCAACATAGTCTCCATTGCTTTCAACACTTCCTCTAAAGTTGAGAAAATGAATTCCTTCAGGGACAAATGGTTGATAGTGACTCATGCACCTCTTCATCAGGTATGTGAGCGGATATCATCTTCAGGTCGCATGTCCTTTTGTAGAATATTGCTCTCATCAAAGGCCTTCAGAAAGAATCTCTGTCTCTAGCCAGATCTCCCACAGAACATTGCTCTCACCACAGTCCTTCAGAAAAAAATCTGTCTCTAGCCAGATCTCCCACAGAAATTTGCTCTCATTACAGCCCTTCATAAAGAATCTCTGTCTCTAGTCAGATCTCCCAAAGAACATATTACTGTAAAAACATGACTCAGATATGTATCATAATCTTGGGTTAATGCAGGCTGCTAATGGAGGTGTTGGAGAGCAACTCATAGCCATTCTCTCCAACTAAGAGGATTAAACTCTTTTCACTCTGTTCTTTAATCACTGGTCTCCTCTCCTTTACTTTCCTATCCCTATTCCTCCATGCATTATCATTATTGCCTCTCCTGCTCTTCTTCTCCCTTGCCACCCCTATCCTCTATCTTTTTCTCTTCTTCTCATTTTCTTTGTACCCTATGGGACACCCTCTTTCAATTTTTCAATTTTTGGTTTCTTTTGGTCTAATTAAATCCTGCCTGCCATATTCCCTATTTATCTTTTAACCAGACTCTACGAAAATCCTGGTCACCGTCTTTTTCCACCATTTTTTAATACCAGTGTTGCGTTTTCTGGCTTGGATTTATATGTTTAGTTTGTATAGTTTGTATAGTTTGTTTGTTTGTTATACTTGATGAAGGCTTTTGTTGAAACATTGTAGTTTGTCTTGTCTTTCTATTAGGTTAGCTACTCCATACCATTTTATGTTTATTTTATATGCACCCCGACGGCATTCAGAATGTCAGCCCGATTCACTGTATGGCAGCTGTTCCAGCCAGGTCATTCATTTCCTCTCACACCAGAGTGTGTGACATGTGATGGTGAAATGGGAAAAAAGTGAAAGGTTCCATAACTAAAATCACCATTTAAGGTTTTATTTTGATTCACCCTCACACTTACAGAGGTGAACATTAAGTGAGTGAAACATTTGGAGAACAATAAATTAAGGACTTTGTCTGGCCCATTAATGCAACAAAATATATGAAACCCAAGTAAGTAACAAAGATTATTACCAGAGCTGTTGAGTCAGTAATCCAAAACCTTCAACTACTTCATTTTTTTCTGTTGTCCAAATTCAACTAATTAAATGCCTTCACAGAATAATGATGTCATTTCATCACTACAACAAACAAACAAAATGTTTCTATTTTTGTGAAGGGGGAAGGGTAAGGCCACTGTAATTGAAAAAGTTGTATTCATCCGTGTATTTCCACTCACACTGACTACACAGCTCTGATTAATTTGATGATTGGTATATAGATAATTAACTCTTTATCTCCGGAAAACAAATGCTTTCCTCTCTACTTCAACACCTCATCAAGTTTTTCTATCTACAATAATTCCTTATCATGTTTTTCTCTCTCTCTACATTAGCTCCTTATCATGTTTTTCTCTCAACATTAACTCCTTGTCAAGCTTTTCTCTCCACATTAACTCCTTATCAAGCTTTTCTTTCTACATTAACTCCTTATCAAGCTTTTCTCTCTACATTAACTCATTAGCAAGTTTTTTCTCTCTACATTAACTCATTATCAAGTTTTTTCTCTCTACATTAACTCCTTATCAAGTTTTTCACTCTATATTAACTCTTTATCATATTTTTCTCTCTACATTAACTCTTTATCATGTTTTCTTCTCTATATTAACTCTTTATCATATTTTTCTCTCTATATTAATTCTTTATCATATTTTTCTATCTACATTAATTAACTCCTTATCAATCTCTTGATAAATGGCCTGAACATAGGCTATAAAATAAACCATATGAATCAATGAATGGTTAAAATGTTTCTGGTCTTCAACAATTTATTTATTATTAACATATATTTGTTCCTAGGAAAGCTTTAATTTCATAAAACAAACATTACAGTATCAATACAAATATAGTTATAATTGTTTGTCCTTCGTATCTGTAGACTCCTGACAGCTCTCTTGTCAAAGAAGAATAAAAAAAGATTTAACAAATATCAAAAAATGATTTTAAAATTCCGGAGATAAGGAGTTCTATTAAAAAAAAATGTCATATGTTCACCTCCTCTTGTTCAACTTGTGATTGCCACTGAAGACAGACAACAACATGCATTTTGATTGATGATTTCAACAAGACAATCAATGACAAGATATAACAAAATGCCAACAAATGACAGGTCATGCAGCTGAACTCTCAGAACATGTTGATGTTTATTTACTGATCTTTCTGAGAAGACCTATGCATTCTATGTTCTAACAGAGGCAAGCAGTCACTTCTTCAGTTACTCAGGCATGCTACACGATGTTCAGTTGGTGTTAAATATAAAGGGTATCATAAAAATACTCCTTGATTTCAAGTTACCAAAACTTATTACTTTGTTTATATATATGGTGACCACAAAACACATTAATTGAAAACAAATGTCTCTTCTTGAGGAATGAGAATCAGTATGACACCCTCGGGGTTGAAATAAT
The DNA here is from genome assembly GCA_032433765.1 of Megaustenia siamemsis. Lineage (NCBI taxonomy): Eukaryota > Metazoa > Mollusca > Gastropoda > Stylommatophora > Ariophantidae > Megaustenia > Megaustenia siamemsis. Next base: position 34,389,364 of record JAVIAB010000102.1, on the reverse strand, counting down.
TCTCCAAAAATGAATGTGTTTTGTAAAAGTAAAAGTAAAGTACCCCCCGTCACGCCAAGTGGCGTATAGGGAAATATGGTGTTAGTGACCCTATATTTTACAGACCTTCAGCACATGATTTTTGGGGTAATGTGGTCGGTATTACGCCCGTGCTGCTTTACTTTCCCAGAAAAAATCCGGTACCCATTTAAGGCTGGGTGAACCCGGAGCCGTCGGTTGGGATCGAACCCTACCCCTTGTCCGTAGTAGTCCAGTTCACTAACCACTGAGCTATCGCGGCTCCCACTAATTTTTAGGGAATTAGTCAAACCCAGGTGTCCTCGCCAGGGAACGAACCCCGGCTGTTGCAGTGGTAAGCCAACCGCCTATCGATTGCGCTAACCGGACACCCAATGTGTTTTGTGCCGTATGAGAATGGATTGTTTCTGGAACCAGTTTCATTGCAGATGGGACATCCCCATACCCGCTGTCTGCCTGTCCCAGCATTTCACGAAGTGTATGCAGACTGATCGTTCCTGTAAGGTGTTCATTACAGATACATCTGCTTTACCCCACCAAACACTGGATTGACTAGATCCCTTTGCCATCTTTAGACTCCTCAGTCTCACAATATATAAATCATTCCCATATCCCTTCTCTTAAGGAATGAAGAACAAACTTGGCGATGTCCTCTTTGTCCAGAGTAAGACTACACTCAGTGCCAGAACTGCCAGCAACCTTATTGACTATTTAATTGCCATGTACACTAGCGTGCCCTGGACAGTACACCCAGGTTAATGCATTCACTCCAGAGCCAACCAAGAGCAGCATCCACTCCTGCAGCAGACACTATCTTTTTTATAGCATACTTTATGAATATGTAGCAAACTATGCTCCATTTATCTTTGAGGGGCAAGCCATTACTGGACAAAGTTACCACCACTGCAGGGACATCTGAGAGATATTACAATACTAGGTGTTCTATATCAAGTGAGTCCATCACTGCAGGGACATCTGAGAGATATTACAATACTAGGTGCTCTATATCAAGTGAGTCCATCACTGCAGGGACATCTGAGAGACATTACAATACTAGGTGTTCTATATCAAGTGAGTCCATCACTGCAGGGACATCTGAGAGATATTACAATACTAGGTGTTCTATATCAAGTGAGTCCATCACTGCAGGGACATCTGAGTGATATTACAATACTAGGTGTTCTATATCAAGTGAGTCCATCACTGCAGGGACATCTGAGAGATATTACAATACTAGGTGCTCTATATCAAGTGAGTCCATCACTGCAGGGACATCTGAGAGACATTACAATACTAGGTGTTCTATATCAAGTGAGTCCATCACTGCAGGGACATCTGAGAGATATTACAATACTAGGTGTTCTATATCAAGTGAGTCCATCACTGCAGGGACATCTGAGTGATATTACAATACTAGGTGTTTATCAAGTGAGTCCACCACTGCAGGGACATCTGAGATATATTACAATACTAGGTGTTCTATATCAAGTGAGTCCATCACTGCAGGGACATCTGAGAGATATTACAATACTAAGTGTTTATCAAGTGAGTCCACCACTGCAGGGACATCTGAGAGATATTACAATACTAGGTGTTCTATATCAAGTGAGTCCATCACTGCAGGGACATCTGAGAGATATTACAATACTAGGTGTTCTATATCAAGTGAGTCCATCACTGCAGGGACATCTGAGAGATATTACAATACTAAGTGTTTATCAAGTGAGTCCACCACTGCAGGGACATCTGAGAGATATTACAATACTAGGTGTTCTATATCAAGTGAGTCCATCACTGCAGGGACATCTGAGAGATATTACAATACTAGGTGTTCTATATCAAGTGAGTCCATCACTGCAGGGACATCTGAGAGATATTACAATACTAAGTGTTTATCAAGTGAGTCCACCACTGCAGGGACATCTGAGAGATATTACTATACTAGGTGTTCTATATCAAGTGAGTCCATCACTGCAGGGACATCTGAGAGATATTACAATACTAGGTGTTCTATATCAAGTGAGTCCATCACTGCAGGGACATCTGAGAGATATTACAATACTAGGTGTTCTATATCAAGTGAGTCCATCACTGCAGGGACATCTGAGAGATATTACAATACTAGGTGTTCTATATCAAGTGAGTCCATCACTGCAGGGACATCTGAGAGATATTACAATACTAGGTGTTCTATATCAAGTGAGTCCATCACTGCAGGGACATCTGAGAGATATTACAATACTAGGTGTTCTATATCAAGTGAGTCCACCACTGCAGGGACATCTGAGAGACATTACAATACTAGGTGTTCTATATAGTGAGTCCACCACAGCAGGGACATCTGAGAGACATTACAATACTATCTATATCAAGTGAGTGCAGGGACATCTGAGAGATATTACAATACTAGGTGTTCTATATCAAGTGAGTCCATCAGACATCTGAGAGATATTACAATACTAGGTGTTCTATATCAAGTGAGTCCATCACTCCTGGGACATCTGAGAGACATTACAATACTAGGTGTTCTATATCAAGTGAGAGCAGGGACATCATTACAATACTAGGTGTTCTATATCAAGTGAGTGCAGGGACATCCAATACCTATATCAAGTGAGCAGGGACATCTGAGAGATATTACAATACTAGGTGTTCTATATCAAGTGAGAGACATCTGAGAGATATTACAATACTAGGTGTTCTATATCAAGTGAGCCCACCACTGGTACTACCAGCAACCCTCACCTCGTTAGTCAGTCTGCAGAAGCACAAGCTGTTACTGGGGAGACCTACTGTAGGATGGAATGGGAACAAGATCATTTTCTAGGCCTGTTGACCTATCTGTGATAATCGAAGGCCTCTTAACTTGAGCTCTGTGTCACTGTTAGATAATGTTTCGCTTCGGCAATTTCAACTTTGGAGGATGATGATGAATAATGTCAGGCCCATGTCTGTGATTTCATTGGTGCCCTTTCTACACTAGATGGGGCTGGAATATGAACTGATGTTAGCACAATGTATTATTTCAATTATCTTCATACACTTATTAAACTGCACTGCACAGTGTTTCACAACTTGAGTTCCAGTGTATCCATCTTCATGTTAATTTTTTTAGTTGTTTTTTATTTTTGTGCTAATAAGGAATTTTTTTGTATATGGCCTTGCTATACCTGATCTGACAGTTTAATGGAGAAGGCATTAGAAATTATCTATATGGGACTAATTTAAAAATGAGAGAGAGTTAGTGAGAGAGAGAGACCATAAGTCTAGCCATGAACAAAATACTGTACAAAGAGTGAGAGGTTAAAGATATTACCTCATTTTCTCTCCTCTTCAGATCAGCCTGGACTTCCTCATACTCCTCTTTACCTTCATCCTCAGACATGAGCCAGCCTAAAAAAAACACAAATAAATTTAATGAAGAAAATATGATTTTATAATGGCTGCTTCACACATTGAGTTATTTGCGGGTCATCATCATTGCACTCCGAACACGTCCATAGGTGCTCAGAGCCCCTCCACAGCAATTCCCTCAGTGTCCAGCGACTGATGACTCCAGTTCTATGTTGGTTGATAAGTCTTCTTACACGGCCACTAAGTTTCTCAATTCTGGCTGTGCCCATCATAACTCCCATTTCCATCATCCGAAGAAGTGACGTGGATGTGTTTGTCGAAGTCATGTGCTCTTCCCACATCTCGGAGGGCATGATGTCCGCTCGATCCATTGGTTTGCCGTCCTCAACGACAGCGCAGCTAGCCAACCTATCTACTCTTTCATTTCCCCATACTCCAGCATGTCCAGGGACATAGACAAAGGTGACCTTACGTATTTTGGATTTCTGCAACGACTCTACCCATTGCATGCGTACAGAGCCCGCCTCCACTTTTTTAATCATGCTCATCGAATCACTCAGTATACATGCGTGGGTGTAGTCTTGTGATTCTAACCACTTAAATGACTTGGTCACTGCCATCGCCTCCATTGTCATGCTACTCGTGGTCATGGCGTATGCACCACTGTCTTCCTAGACTATTCTGCCTGCCGAGCGTGCTGTAAATGCTCATGCACTTCTTTGGTGTCGTATTACAGATCCGTCTGTATAGATGACTGCATCTTTCTCATCGGTGTTATCGCAGATGAGACCGCTGACCTCGGCATTAACCACGACCGGGTTCTGTTCCCTACTTTTCCTGTCGAGTGTGACAATACACAAGAAAGTCCCCTTGAATGACGTAGGCACCGGTATCCACTCCTCACCAACGCTGATATTGGTTAGACCACAGACCTGTTTGATGACATCTTCTGCTCGGCCCATCCATGATTTGCCTCTTTTTAGCCTGGCACCTTTCACTGTGTTGAGCACGTGGTGCAATGGATGCTATGTATCTGTACTAATCTTCAGGTATGCTCATGCTCTCCAGATCTTGATTCTGTCATCCATGGTTGGAAAGTCAAGAAGATACCTCATTGCTACACAGGGAGTGTCCCTCTCATGCTTCACACATGACATCATTTAATGAGGTAAATTTGTTGTTAGTCATGTATCATGGATATCATTTAATGAGGTAAATTTGGTTGTTAGTCAGGTATGTGAACATCATTTAATTAAGTAAATTTGGTTGTTAGTCATGTATCATGGACATCATTTAATGAGGTAAATTTGGTTGTTAGTCAAGTATCATGAACATCATTTAATGAGGTAAATTTGGTTGTTAGTCAAGTATCATGACCATCATTTAATGAGGTGAATTAGTCAGGTATCATGTGTTCTCAGCCATCTACAATAATCCCTAACAGCCAACCTTTATTACTCATTCATTTTCTAAATTGATCTGAATTGTCCTTTTCCTTAATTGAGTTTTGTGGTGCCCCGTCAAAGCAGGGTTTCTGATCAAACAGATTTATTCACCAGCATAAAACATCCTCTATTGCACTTAACATTCAACAATAGTCCAACCCAACATATTAGCAGCTCATTAATGTCCCACACTTCTTGTGGTTACTAACTGCTCATTACTGTGTTCTACTTTCACTCTCTTTTTTGATAGTAGCCTAATGGTCATAATATTGATTTTACTGCACTGAACAAAAAATGTGAAACACCTCGCATAGTTTTAATTCACTAAGGCTGAACATCTGTTAAGTGGTTTCTCCGGGGTGGGAATGAGAAAGGCTGGTTTGGGAGAGCTCTGTTCATGCCTTGTTGGGAATGAGAAAGACTGGTTTGGGAGAGCTCTGTTTATGCCTTGGTGGGAATGAGAAAGGCTGGTTTGGGAGAGCTCTGTTTATGCCTTGGTGGGAATGAGAAAGGCTGGTTTGGGAGAGCTCTGTTTATGCCTTGGTGCTGCCCAATACAATTAATCTTTATAGCTCACCCATAGAAGAGGCATTAACCTTTAATCACAACACATTCATAAAAATGAGAGGCAAAATAAAACGAATAGTTTGTCGCAGGCCAACACTTCACCCCTCTAATTATTACTTCCGGTGACCCCTGAGTGTTGAATTTGTTTCCTTTGGTGTTGGATATTTTTTTTTTCAAACACCAATGTGCGATTTGTAAAAAGTATGAAGCTGCTGTAAAAAAAATGCAGCTGATTTTTTTTAAATAAATAAATTTAAAATCAATTTTCAAGAAATTAATTTTTTTCTTATGGCGGGGGAAATCTTTTTAGCTGTCTTCATCTTCTGTGTTCATGGCTCATTCAGACCAGGATTCTGGACTCTATTTGTTTTTTTTTTCGTTCGCCAGCTTTTACCTCTGACGAAGTCCCTAGAGACTAGGAAATGAATTTTGCGTGTTTATCCATTTTTCCCTGGCAGCTATGTGCACATGGGCCCCTAGTCGCACAAGGCAGATAACTCTGACTTTTGGATGATTTTAAAGGGCTCATATTATTTCCAAAGAAGGTGGACATATGTCAGACGTGTTGAGATGACACAAGAGAATTTCAAAATAGGTTCTTCTATGGGAAACAGGATACAGAAAAAGGAAGACAGAGAGACACTAAATAGAACATATGAAAAGCAAAGTTAGCAGGCATAGACTCATTAGGTAAGATCCAACATCTCACCAAGAATAAAGACAAATTGTGACAAATATTACGAGCCCTATATGATGCCTAGCTGCGCTGGAAGGATCAAGATCAAGTTTAAATATATGTTCCTCTATCCTGCATTCAAATAGCACTATCAAGATTACATGAGTCATTGTTGGTGTGTATGGTCTCACATTACCCTAATACAGACATACAGCACACACATCATACACCTCACAGTAAAATATTCTGACATATTTTGTTATTCTGGACATAGGCTGTGGTTCTAGTCAACGAAAAGATTAAGACCTACACAACTAACCTTCTCTCAACATCTTCAGACCAAAAATTGCAAAGAGTGCTGATGATAAATAGTATGTTAGGGCTCTTGGAACCACCGTTGCTGCATATCCAACGATTGCTGTGAAAAAGTAAACCAAATTATTTTATACTTTTTTATGTATCAACTTAATGAACATGAATTAATGAGTGAAATCATTCAAAAAGCAACAAGTGGACTTGTTCCCTTGAAACTAATCCTCTTATGGTGTAACTCTGCAAGGTCGGGCAGGTCAGCAACTGATGGCAAGGATATGTCGGACTGAACTCCATTTCTCTGATGTGTCACAACTGTAATTGAGGGCTAAATGTATTACAAAGTTTTAGTGGAAATAATTGTCAAACCGTTGATAAATTAAAAGCTGCACATCATTGCTTTTGGGCACGGCACATGTGGTACAGAATGGTTTACCAGAGCGGGAAACAACATAATATGAAAATCAACATTTGAGAAGATATAATATTTTGTTATTCTTAGTTTTAACTTCTGATGTTATTTGTTTTGATGTTCGTATATTTTTCATGGCATTAAAATTATTTTTTTGCCATTCCTATTCATTTGTTTACTTCAGTTTTACATTTTCCAACACTGGTTATAGTATGTCCAAGGTAGTTGTAGCTCTGAACTGTCTCCAGGTCTATTCCTTCAACTTTGATATCCACTCGTGAGTTTTGAATTATTAATTTCACAAATTATTTATCCATAATACAATAATACATAATACTGGAATTCATCTGTGTGAACTCACCAGTGAATATGAATAAACTGCCCCTACTATGTGTTAACGAATGCATTTCTTCCTAGTCAGCAGGTGAGTACCATGTAAAACATTCAATAAAATGTCTGTGACAAAACTATAACTCACTTGATCAAAATGTCCGTCACAAACTAAAGCTCACTGTTACAGTGTGAACAATCCTAAAAACAAATAAACAACAGTTGGGATAAATTAAAAAGGTCGGTACCTAATTTGACAAAGACAAAGGGAGGCCATCAACTGGACTTTGAGTTGCTGGAATTTTGATAAACATAAAATGCCAATATAGGATTGTAATTATGACATGTAGCGGGCGGCTCCTAACAGGTCTCCATGGACCAGGAGATGGAACATAGGAATCTCACAACAGACCTTTCCATGATGGAAAAGACTTGTCTGTGGTGACCAAGATGGAGGTTTCAAGGACTGAAACTTCCTCTGATGTACAGCGATAGTAGACGTGAAGATTTCTCTGATGTCCAATGAAAGTGAACGAGATCAAAAGATTTCTACGAGAGAATCTGGGTAGTCGGGAAAGATCAAGAGCAGATTTCTTTTAATGAGTCAACTGATGGGAGTGACTGACAGATGTTTGTCAAGACTCATTAAATGATAGGCAATCATTAAGTGGAATGAATGTCCTAAAATTGTAGGGCGAAGTTTCCAGGACTGACAACACCAGATACCCAGAATGCCCAAGAGATAGGAAGAGTCTATCTGGCAAGAACAAAAATACACCAAGTAGAGACTCTCTAGACTTTTCAATTACTCTTTCGAAGTGAACAGGATACCACGAAGATGTAGATGAAGTTAGCAACCTGCCTCAATGCAGAGGGGTATTGATAAATCGATAGGAAATTAGGAAGTAATGGCAGATTTGTAGAACCATTAGAATAGTAATAAAGTCAAAAGGAGGTATAGAAGCTATCAGTGAATTCCAGAACCATGGAGTTATTATAAACCAGAGAAGAGTTGTCTACAGAATTCTTAAGGATATTGATAACTGAGTTATACAAACAAGTGTCAAGTAAGATATGATAAGATGATCATGGAGTGGCTGCATCAACACCATTGACTGACTAAGCAAACCCACACAATTCTACTGTATTTATAGCAGAGGTATGATTCCATTGCTGTGAGATTTGTTACGTCAAGACTAGTAGGCATAATAATAAAGACTGATGTTGATCTTGTTCCAAACATTGTGAGTTATCGATTCCATTGTTGTGAGATTTGTTACGTCAAGACTTGTAGGCATAATAATAAAGACTGATGTTGATCTTGTTCCAAACATTGTGAGTTATCGATTCCATTGAATGTGCTAATTGTAAGGCGATGCATATGTGTAATCCTCTTACATGATAGGTCACTGTCCAAGACAACCAACTAAGTCAGCAACCAGGAATCATAACCAGAACAACAAATGTAAAATACTGCTATCTATCTATTAACTTTTCCAGCCATAGCCGGCTCATAGGGCGTAGACCAAGATACTCCTCTTATCTGAATTTTTTTTTAAATACTGCTATACATTATATTAATTAATTTTTCCCACATGACCAGGACTATCAACTACTTAAGAACTAAGTCCGGAGACAAATTATTAAAAATATTGCCACATCATCTGATAAAAATGTCAGTGACAAAACTAAAACTCACCTGATAAAAATGTCTGTGACAAAACTAAAACTCATCTGATAAAAATGTCTGTGACAAAACTAAAACTCACCTGATAAAAATGTCATGACAAAGAGGGCAAACAGAGCACCCATGAGAACAGTAAGCCTGGAATGTGTCATAGCCATGATGGCAGCAATGAAAAATGTTTTGTCCCCAATTTCAGATACGATGATCACAGAGAAAGATGCAATAAAAGCATGCAAGAATCCCAAGTTGCCTTTTTCTGTTTTCTTGGCAGAAACAGTGTCACCACTTTCCTTTGTTACCTAAACAGATTGAGAGGAGCAATTAATTCAACAATACATAATCAGAGTTGCTTGGTCTCATGCTCAGCTGTTTGCTTTTGTTTGTTTGTTTTTCATTATTAAACTGGAATTTTAGTTCTCATCTTGGAGGTTTTGCAGCATTTATAAAAAAAGTCAATACATTTCCCTCATTCTTAAAACTGTTATTTCATGGAAGTGGTTCCAATTTGTGACACCAGATACAAAACATGAAATTGTTTAACTAAAGTAACTATTTATGTATGAATCATATATTAATAATGAATACTCATAACAAAAAGATCAAAGATTAGTAGGTCTGGAAGTTTCCGGGCTGCGATATAACATTTTTAACCACAAAGGTTTTTTTTTAATTTGAAGATACAGCATGTTTTACTCAACAAACAACTGTGTATAGAGCCTTCATTCTGTCAGACATGAGACATAACAGATTGAAGGTCAATCTGTATACCAGACTAAAAATCTTTACATATTAATCTTTTAGGATGTCAAAATGGTAATAATTTTATTATTGTTCAGCAGTGTGATATTATCAGGTCACATGTCCTGTGCAGAACATTGCATTCACCACAGCCTGTGAAAGAATTTCTGTCTCTAGCCAGATCTCCCATAGAACATTGCATTCACTACAACCCATCTGAAAGAATTTCTGTCTCTAGCCAAATCTCCCACAGAACACTGCATTCACCACAGCCTGTGAAAGAATTTCTGTCTCTAGCCAGATCTCCCATAGAACATTGCATTCACTACAACCCATCTGAAAGAAACTCTGTCTCTAGCCAGTTCTCCCACAATACGTTACATTCATCACGGCCCGTCTGAAAGAATTTCTGTCTCTAGCAAGCTCTCCCACTTCATCTGTTGTCATGTTCCAACAAGACCAATTGTGCAATAACTTCCACAGAGTGATCATCTAGTGGATACCATCACACTGTAATATACAAGGAAATGAATGCACAGACAAACTAGCTAAGGAGGGAGGGAGATTACCACAAGAGAACCATCTTATCAGCTACGATGAAGCCAAGTCTATCATCAAAGGCTGGTACCATGACAAATGGAAACAAGAACACCCAAAGTATAACGAGTGGGATGGATACCTCCAACTATCAAGGAGGGATCAAGTCATCATACTTCGCCTATATACTGGGCACAACAGAATGAGAAACCACATGTTCACCAAACTCAAAATAGGAACTACCAGCCAATACCACTGTACACTGGATAACAAGACAACAAAGTACATTCTACAGGATTGCCCCCAGTACACAGAACTGAGGAGGACAATGTGGCCCACACCCACCTCCCTGGAAAAGACACTCTACTGGGCAACCAAATCACTGAAACAGGCAGCTGCCTTCATAAGAGAGTCCAGAGTGTTATTCCGAATGAGCCATGATCGCAGAAGAATTTCTTCAGTAGTCAATACGTGAACACCAGAAAGAAGACATGTTCAAACGATCTGATCTATTGTTTCCTGGTTAAACCCAACAGGTGTGCTACCCCTACTTAATGCCTCATGTCCTTATTTCTGACTTTGTTTCTTGATTGAAAAAAAAAGTTTATTTTTTTTTAAATACATGGGTCAAATAACAATTTTAAAAAAAACACAATACCTGTTTGCCAAATTCATTATCAGCGCCTCCGTGCTTGTCTTCATCGCTGTCTGAGTCTTTATCTTTGATGTCAAGAAGGTTCCTTGATTGTTGAATATCAGTTAATGAGTTGTGAGAATCAGCAGTCTGCGCAGACATAACCATCAATGGCAACAGAAAAGTCACCATAACCAGACAACAGGTCCCTGGTGTTATATTCATTTTCCAAAGTTGATGAAATGTCACCTCCAGTCACCAAAATACAGAATGTGAAAGTGTCAGAATAAATAAAGGTTAACGGAATAAATTATAAGAATCTTGTAGAGTGAGGAAACATTTCTTTAATTCTTGGCTTGTTGTTAGATGAACAATCACACACACTGTCCTGATGGCTGGAGGATATTATCGTCTTGGATGTGGAGGTATTTTATGTTCAATACTAATTAGCTGATGACTGCATGTTTATACATTTCTGTGGAGTTAAAAAAAAAAGGTTCACATGATAAGCACAGTATTTAAGTGATTGATACTTGGGAGAAAGTGAATAGTTAAATTAAGAGAAATCAGTGAATGCTTATTTTAATTTGTTAAAATAATAATTGCCACCTTAAATCCCAGCATATGTGATCTTTCACTTTTACCAGAGCCGCAAGCTCAGAAATATATATATCAACTTCAAATGTAACAAAATTGAAATGCTCACAAAAATTATGACTATCACTTTCACTCACCAAAATTATTATATTGTATTGTTATATAAACAAATCTAGATTCAAAATGTTAATATGAGAGATTAAATGTCATGAATTAAACGGGTCGCAAGATATTAATACATTTATGATCACCGACACCGCGAACCCAAAAACATAAATCTCCTCCAAATACAAATTTCACAAATTTGAAGCACTCCAAAAAATTATAACTTTCACTTTTACTCACAGAAATTAGTAAATTGTACTGCTGTATAAATAAATCTATATTCAAAATGTTAATATGAGAGATTAAATGTCATGAATTAAGCAGATCCTAATATATGTTATATAGTAGAGGTGTAATATTTCCAGAAGTGGCAGGATAGACAAACATTCCGGATAGACTTGGCAGGAGGGAATTCCGTATTTGACGTCATGAAACTAAGGTAGATGTTTTAAAGAGCAAGCACTCAGATGTGAGCCATATTGATTTGTAACATCAAATAATTGACAACCTTCAAGTCATCACTATTATACATGTCTACTACCATGAGCCAGCTCTGACAGCCTCAGCCATGACCAATCAGACCTGACACCATACAACATTATAACTCAATAGATGTTCTATAAAATGAGGTTTTATGCATTAATTTAATTACTTAATGCATTTGTACTTTATAGACTACACAAAAGCATTTGGCAAAGTAAAGCATGTGGAAATAATCAATATGCTGGAGAAATTAAACAATGATGGCAAGGATCTGCAAATCATAAAATACATGTACTGGCAACAAACAGCAGCCATAAGAATTAGCAATCAAACAGGACAGTTCCAATATATAAAACAAGGAGTCAGACAAGACTGTTTTCTGTCACAGATTTTTTTTTTTGGTTTGCGTTTGCCAGTTTTTACCTCTGACAAAGTCCCAGGAGACTAGGAACTGAATTTTGCGTGTTAAGCTGTTTTTCCCTGGCAGACGTTTGCACAGGGGTGCCTCGCCGCACTGGCAGATAACTCCACTTTTGGAGGTACTCATTATTTTTTCATCCATGAGTAATTGACGTTTTAAGCTGGGCCTCACTGCTGAGACCAGAGGTGGTTGCCGCAGAGAGAAATCATAAATAAAAAATTCTCAACTGGTACAGTCAAGATTTGAACCCACAACCTCTCTATCTGGAGGCCAGCGTCTTGCCCTTAGACCAACTAGTCCCCCTGTCATGGATCTCTTTTCACTTTGCAGCGAAAATATGAGAACAATAGTAGATATAAAAGGAATTGAAGTCAACGGTCACAACATGAACAATTTGTGATATGCAGATGGCACAGTCTTAATGGCAGAGTCAGAGAATAAACTGCAAGAAATGATAGACATAATAGTAAAAGAAAGCAACAAGAAAGGTCTAAGTCTGAATAGTAAGAAAATAGCAGTAATGATCATATCAAAGATGACAACCATCACCATCATGCAGCATAAAAATATACTGGACAAATATGAAACAAGTTCAGCGCGTCAAATACTTGGGCACAATAATAACACCAAATGCACCATAGAAATAAAAAGCACAATAGTTCTGGTCAAAATAGCATTTCAGAAAATGAAAAACGTCTTATGCAACAAGTCTATGTCAATAAAAGTGAGAAAGAGAATTCATTAGTGCTATACAGAGCCAATTCTGATCTATGGAAGCGAATCATAGACATTAAATAAATAAATGAAAAGATGATTAGGGGCCTCAGAGATGGGATTTCACAGAAGAATGTTGAAAGTTCCATGTAAAAAAAAAAAAAAAAAGTAAAGTACCCCCGTCATGCCAAGTGGCGTATAGGGAAATGTGTTAGTGACCCTATATTTTACAGACCTTCAGCACATGATTTTTGGGGTAACGTGGTCAGTATTACGCCCGTGCTGCTTTACTTTCCCAGAAAAAAATCTGGTACCCATTTAAGGCTGGGTGAACCCGGAAGCCGTCGGTTGGGATCGAACCCTACCCCTTGTCCATGGTAGTCCAGTTCACTAACCACTGAGCTATCGCGGCTCCCTGAAAGTTCCATGGATAGCTAATAAAACCAACGAGTACATTCTCAAAGAAGTTAACACATAAAGGGAGCTCCTAAGAAACATCAGAAAGAAACAATCAACATTTTTCGGGCACATCATGAGAAGAGGAAAGTTGAAATACTTGGTTACAACTGGCAAAATACAGGGAAAGAGAGATCGTGCATGACAAAGGGAAAATAGTAGATAGCTAGCTTGGTGTCATGGCATGGAAGACAGTCAACAACAGAACTGATATGCTGCACAGTGGATAGAAGAATTTGGAAGGACATGATCGCCTACACCAAACGGTATGGCACATGATGATGATGCATTAAAACTTTACCAATGCAGCATCTGTACAAATGTGCTTCTCTGATGTGTCTCCACTACAAAGTGGTAGAGGAGCCTGTATTCCATATCCCTAAAAGCTATTCTAGTAGTAACAATGTTACTAAGTGAACATACAAACTGGACAGGTTAAGAGACCAGAAAAAGAGAAAGACACAAACATGGTGAAATCAGATACACTGAGCTACACTCCTAATATAACAGACTGCAGTGCAACTCTCACTATGAAGACATTACAGCATAGAAGAAAGCGATATGGTGCTCAACCCATGGAGTCCCATCAGGAGGTGAAAGTAGCTGTATTGATATGTCACTAGCCTTATGTTGATGAGCGCTTTCCTCAAATTTATTAATATTGATGGGTGTATGAAGAAGTGGAAGAGGCATGTTGACCATTTCTACCACAGATGTAATTGGAGCCAGCTTATCACACAAGATCACATCATCATCAGGTCGCATGTCCTTGGCAGAACGTTGCATTCATCACAGACTGTCTGAAAGAATCTTTCTCTAGCCAGATATACCACTTCTGTTGTCATCTTCAAGGTTTCCTTAATGTCTTGAAACCACCTTTTTCTTATTCTATCTCTGAAGCATTGCACAGAAACCACGCCTTCCATTATTGTTCTTTCCAGCCTGCTGTATCCTTTGAAGTGGCCATAGTATTTTCATTTCCTCTGTACAATTGGTGTTTATAAGCCAGTTCTTTTAATCTTTTACTACATCTTCATTACAAATCACACATCACCTAAATAAAAGTATTTCCATACAAATGTATCCATGTCTGTGGCTGAACATTATAGGGAATCATAGGAGGAAGAGGTATGCACTACAGCACTCAGAAAAAAATGACAAATAACAACAGAAAAAAACAAAGAACAATAAATGGTCCGAAGCAGGATCAAACCCGTACTCCATGGCACTGCGCCTTGCCATGAGAAGCCGAACACTTAGGAACACTGCCACTCAGGAGCTGAGTGCTGTAGTACATACCTCTTCCTCCTATGATTCCTTGAATTATCACCTCGGAAGTTTCCCTCTATAATAATATTAATTTATTATTATTTGTCTCCAGCTGAACATTATACTTCAGTACAGATCTAATTTAGCAAAATGTCGGTAGATAGTTTTAATCTAAGCCAGATGGCAAGCTCATATAACTGACATTTATATAATCTAAGTCAGGAAAATGAGATTCTTAAAATGATAAAACACTCACAATCAGGTGAAACATTTGCCCTCACTGCCTGTAGTCACAAGTGAAACAGTCAAGGATAAGCAAATGTTGCTAAACTTGGTACTTTCATACGGAATTTGGCACTCTTTATGTGATCTGATGCTTACATTGTGATGGTTTGATAACTTTTATAAATATTTGTTACAAGAATTTATGAAAACATTTGCTAAAGTCTTCTGGGAAGTAGGACAGCTATGTATGGCTACTTTGGTGTTTAAATGAAAAAAACTTCTGGCCATTCTGTTGAAAACTACAATTTGTGTCCACTAACTGGATTTGTAAGAAAATTTTTTAGGAAGGAAGGAAGGAAGAGAAAGAGAGATAGAAAGAAAGAAAGAAATCCTACCACATACGTGAGAGACATATGAAGAATATGATTTTAATGTCCATATATTTTTTCCCCATCGGCAATTTTTCTTTTTAAAGGTAATGTGGTCAGCACTGAGCCAGGCTATCTCTCCTTCTAAGTTAATAACCGCTGGTACCCATTTACGACTGGGAAAGCCTAGACGTTTGTCAGAGTAAATGACCCTGACCTCTTGTCCTCAGTCATCATCATGTACCATCTCCGCAAAGGTTGGCTACCATGGATCACCATTCAACTCTGTTTCTTGCTTTGATGGTGCAAGTTGTCACAGATTGACTTGTCCATCTTTTGATGTTACTCATCCATGTTAGTCTTGGTCTGTCTCTGCCTCTTTTACCTTGTATTTTCCCTTCCAATATTACTTTTAGTAGGCTATTGTGTCTTTTAACGTGTCCCAAAAATTTCATTTGTCTTGTCTTAATTGTATTTAGTAGTTCTCTTTTTATTTTTAGTTGTTTTTAAACTTCATCGTTTGTTTTCTTTTCCTTCCATCCAATTCTACCTATTCTTCTGCAAATCCACATTTCAAAGGTTTCAATTTTCCATTCTGTTTTCTTGTCTAATGTCCATGTTTCTGCACCATACAGGAATATTGAGAAGATGTAACATTTTGCTATTCTTAGTTTCAGCCCTGCTGTTATTTGTTTAGAATTTCTTTCCTGGCTTTCTTTGAAGTGTTACGTGATGAGGCTCCAATCTCTTTCACAGTGGTCTGCCATATTCGTCTTTCTTGTTCTGAATATGCCTCATGTGTACTACACACTTTGTTGTTTTCACTTTCTAGGCCGTTGATCATTTCTGATTCTTCCGCCCCATCCACCGTCACAGACTTTTCACATTCGGGTTGAACACACCCGGCTGCCGGTGACATTTTTGTTGAACGTGCTTGCCTATCGAACCGCAAACACACGACACAAATAAGAATAAATCATATTCCGCTTAAATATCAGTAAAGTTCACAGTTCATCCACATGTCAGAAGTAAAACACACCAAACAGGGAATAGCAACACATAATTTCACAACTGTCCTCAGTAGACCCTCAAATAACCATGATTGGGTATCAGCTGATCTAGTCATATCTCTGCTTTGAGGTACTGGGTAAAGGTACAATAGCCCCAGGATATGAAGGACCCAGGTTCAAAGCTCACCAGAAGCAGTGGTGGTTTTTCAGAAATAAGGAAAAAATTAATCTGTGGTTTCCTTATGACATTACCCACCCCTAATTTCTTGGGTAGTGAGATTCAATGTCTAGCTTCTTGAACAACAGCAATAATCAGGAGGCCTTGTGTGCACTCGTTAAAAATCTTTTGGCTCTTAAAATCATAAGAGTAGGCCACAAATATTGCTGCTGCCCTGGCAAAATTGTCTGGAGTAACCTACCCACAGCGTGGATACAAGGCCGTGTTATGGAGCTCGTGCACATGGGCTGGGATTCTCTTTAGATGTTCTTGAGATTCTCAAGGAGGATATCAGAGCACCAATGGGTTCATCTGGTGTGCAGTGATGCTGATCCTAACAAAAAAAACAAACAAATGTCTCTGCTGTCATTTCTTCCATGCTTCTGCTGGGGACGTCAAACATTTTATGCAAACTTTCTTTATGACCTTCGCCCATATTTTCCCCTAGCCATGCCAATGAGCTGAAGTATTTAGAGCTGCTGCCCTGTAGTGAGTTAAGGATGACCAAAGGCGAGGGAAACACATCTCGAAAAATAAAGCAGGCTGGAGTCAGAGACTTAGGCCCTGGAGATGCCAAACTCAATAAGTGCCATATACATATATGGCACTTGAGTTGGGTGTTGGGACAATAGAAATGAGAGAATCTGCCAGAAAGAGATAGCATAACTGTAATTATAACTGGAGATTGATATATATATATATATATATATATATATATATATATATATATATATATATATATATATATATATATATATATATGGCCTTTGGATATATATATATATATATATATATATGGCCTTTGGCGTCTTGACAGACGGTTGGTAACAAGCAATCATGATAAGTCATTAGTTTGGTAAAATATTAATGTCTTACGCTGGATGCTATTTCTGTTGATAGTTTCTCTCATGGCTGAATCTGCCAATATTTCGTTGGAGATTTAGACGGAACATAACTATGATGTCATCAGTTGGAGATTTAGAGGGAACAATTATGGTGTCATCATTTTGAGATTTAGAGGGAACATAACTGTGACGTCATCAGTTGGAGACTAAGCCATGTTATTGGAAAAATGGAAGATACAGAGTTCATGGAGTAGAATGCTAATGTAGGTAGTGGTGTCTCAATTAAAAAGCTATACAGAAGAGACCACAATGTAGTTCCCAGCTGGAAACATGCCCGCCTCCTGTCAAATCAACACCTGAACAAGCTAAGCCCCTTGCATGAACTTAATTGCAGATACAGCAGTCACCATGTACAGAGAGTGGATCACCTGCTACTACAGGACACCCTCCCTACACCTAACAGACCAACATTGCAAATATTCTTTCAATACACCCCACAATTAAGGGGCTGGGTGGACTAAGAAATCAGCATCTAGACAAGAAGGTTCGATTCCCACCACAGGCGAAGGAAAATTAATTAACTAAATAGATTCTGTGGCCTACCCTCCCCTGGTCTCAGGGTAGTGAGATCTGATGTCTAGCCCTCTCTGAAAAACAGGGGGTCCCTTTTGCATTCTGCGCAAGTTAAAGAACCCTTGGCAGTTGGAAATCAAAAAGAGTAGACAAAAATTGGCTGCTGCCCGGGCAAAATTAATATGAAAAATCTACCCAAAACATTAAAACTCTCTATGATAAAAATATTATAGTACCTCTGAAGTTGGAGAATATCTGCCTGTATGCTAGGGGACACCTAAGCACACGGCTGCCAGTATGAAAAATAGAAAAAAAGTGATATTCATGCAAAATTCAGTCTCACTGGACTTCACTAGAGATATAAAGCTGGTGAACGCAAACAAACAACTAACAACTGATTGTCACTGATACTTTAGTTCATTTGATCATTTGCATCTTCCCAGGAAGATAGAATACACATGCTTCTCCTATTAAACATTCATAGTGATTAGAAGAAGCTGTATCGCTGTATCTTAAAATAAAAGATTTAAAAAAAAACTATAGCAGTTAAAAATTGAATATAGCATTCCAGAAAACTCTCAGTTTTACCAAACTCTAATCATTTCGCTACAAGCATTAACTACTTAACAAATTCATGCATAAATAATTTACTTTGAACAAAATATTGATGTTTTTTGTGTGGTGTCACATATAGAAACCTCTTTAATAAAATGGCAAAATTTAAGAAAAAGTGGAATGTACTCAGAGAGAGCTAATTTCTAATATTAGGAAGAAACAATCATCATTTTTTTGGCCATGTAAATGAGAGGGAACAGCTGGAATATAACAACTGGGAAAATTTATGGACGAAGAGATAGAGGGAAGCAAAGAGAAAATATACCAGACAGATTAAAAGAATGGCTTGACAGAAGGTCAACAACAGAAATGATAAATAACTGTCGAGATCGAAGGTTCTGGAGAGACATCATCACCTACACCAGGAGGCATGGTACTTGACGATGATGATGACTCAAGATATCTTCCTCCATAGAGAATGCAAAATGTCTAAGATTAGAACTAAAATGTCAATCTGAGATGAATACAAGCAGCTGCTGCTCAATTATAGACAGTATAACCTTTTAGACAGTATATTTTGGAAATTTGTTAACCTCAGACGGAAGATGTACAAAAGAGGTGAGATGCAGATAGGCTCAGGCAAAAGTAGCTTTCCAGAAAATGAGGAAGATACTATGCAATCCATTTTTAACAATAGAAACAAGAAAAAGCATTCTTAAATGTTATGTAGAGCCAGTCTTAACATATGGATGTGAATCATGACTATAGGACAACATACAAGAAAATCACATGTCTGTAGAAATGTGGTTTTACAGAAGAATGTTGAGAATACCATGGACAACTAAGAAGAATAATGAAAATGTTCTGAAAGAGGTCAAAGCAAAAAGAGAGCTATTTCCAATATTAGGAAGAAACAATCATCATTTTTTGGCCATGTAATGAGAAGAAAACAACTGGAATATATTGTAACAACTGGAAAAATTGAGGGACAAAGAGATAGAGGAAAGCAAAGAGAGAAAATACCAGACAGCTTAAGAGAATGGCTTGGCAGAAGGTCAACAACAGAAATGATAAAGAACTGTCAAGATCGAAAGTTGTGGAGAGACATGATCACCTACGCCAGTAGGCCCGGTACTTGATGATGATAACCTTTTCACTGACTGTGGAGAACATGTACTTTGTACAGGAGATAGGGTATGTAACCAATTAACAGATAAAGGGAATTTTAAGTATAGGTGATGCCTGGGTTGGGTGGTTATATAGGAGTTAATCACTGGGTGGTAAAATAAAGGTGGAGAGTCATAACAAAAGAAAACTGGAAAAAAATGCTGGGTCCAACCAGAGTTTAGCCAAGGAAATAAAAATGTCAACAGAACCAATATTTTGACTTACACACTTTGTAACTCTGGCACAAATATAATCCAGTTAGTTATTGGGTTATCCTCATCTCACATCAAACAAGTCTATAAATGGGAAAATTGAAAAAAAAATAGAAAAAAATGGTATGGTAAAAGCTTTACGTGGTTAGTAGATGACACAGATTTTAACGACGTTTCGGCTCAACAGGCCGTCAGCAGGAACAACCAAACAACAACACACACAGATATGTAAGTAAATATAACTAATCCTACATAGCTAACTAGTAATGAAACATCCAAAACAAAATAATCGAAAAATGTTAAAGAAAAGCAAATTGACTTCCATGTGTCGTGCGTGGACCCTGGTCAGAAAGGGAAAAGGGCGAGTCACACGGGTCTAGCTGTAATTATACCCTCTGGACAGGGGTGAAGGGTTCTAAAAATACATGAGTGGGGGGAACGCTGTCTAGGTATTGTCGACTAGCAAAGACACCGATAATGTCTGAAAGTATCTAAGGGCCCATAAATACATGTATACACACACAGAGTATACATACATGCACATATAGGCAGACGTGCACAAACTATACATATCAACATACACATACACACATATATGTGTATACAAGCAAGTACACACATACATGCGTATATAAGTTTATAAGCGCTCAGATCTCCTCCCGGGCAAACCCCGCAGTGTGAAACTATAAAATGGTTCACAAGTCTACCCCCGATCCCCCTAGATCTCCCCTGAATTTAGACAACATCATTATTTAATCAAAATCTCTATCATCTGATACTGAATATGAATCATTTCTGATTCAATAATGTTTTTAAATGCAGTATGATAAAATAATTATACTCATGTTATGCAGTAATGAAATCGTACATCAACCAAACATAGTTCATATTTTAAAATATGTGATGGATTATACAATGTGTCAAGGATTATAGAATATGTGTAAAGATCTAAACTTATGTCAACAATAAGGTAACAGCTTTATTTTTCTAGATTTCAAGTTAAGCAGCTGTAACTTTGTTACAACTATTGATATTTTCAGACAGTCAATGATGATGAATGTAGAAATGAAAAAGAAATTGTGCTTATCATTCACAGCAAAATGAGCCTTGGTTATCAGACCAGACAGTGTGGGCGGATAGACATGGGGTCACTGTCAGCATAATGTGGGCATAAAGAAGAGAAATGTTAAAAATATTAGATATGTAGGTGAGTGAAAAAGAGTGGCTAACATAAATATATAAAAATACCTAGAGACGATCAGAAAGGCAGAGACAAGCAGAGATGCAATTAGATTAAGCAGAATAGCAGATGTAGTTAGTCCTCAACACGGCAGGTGTATAGCTACAGTGAAAGTGTAATCTGTGATGTGTTTAATAATTCCAGGAGTATTTGAGTCGAACGGTTATCCAAACCACCCATTAGTATTGTTATTGGCTTTAACCTACAATAATATATTGTCCTTTTAATTTATTTTGTGTTAATATAGCTTGTGACTACAGGACTGTACAAATAGCACATAAATAAATATGTTTTAATGTTATGGAAAACCTCAGGTGTTCATCGCTTATCGAAAATGTATTAAAGAAAGAACGAGACAGCCTACATGAACTGCGAGAATTAAAGTACAAGAGACGCAAAAGTTAAAACATACAAAGATATCCAGTCTTCACCCATCAAGGCCAGGTCCTTGTCGGGATGGAACGTAACAGCCACCAGGGACTGAAAACCAAGACTGGCCAGGCCTTCCTACACCCGGGCAAGACTATAGTCATTTCTAGCAAGTTTAAGTGCTGGAGACAGAGACAACCAGCTAAAAGGTGCACTACAACAATCAGGATGCCATGCACTCACGTCAAGGGGAAGTATGTCTATAACTGTGAATCAATATGGCACACGCCCTGTGATGGACACTCAGGCAGATGCAGTGACAGGCCTTCAGTCTCAAAAGGGCCCAACCACTATTACTGGATGTCCTTCTCAACCACCCTGTGGAGTCAGGGAAAAAGAGAATACAGCTACTAGTCAATCCAAACTAAAACCACTTAAAATAATGCACCGGAAAGATGAAGGAATCAACAGCAAAAGAAATGGGCACAGTAAAAAGACAGAGCTAGAAAATATACTGCATGAAGAGGAAGTAAGCATATGCTGCTTGCTGGAAACCCATCTAAACAAAGACATAGCCTAGAAGATTTGGGGATACCAGTGTTATCGATCAGACAGAAAAAACAGACAAAAGGGCGGAATATTGACACTTCTAAAAAAACAACATCAGTGCATGTCAGCTTGAAGTGTACATGGATGAGGCTGAATGTCAGATACTGCACCTCAGGGCAGAAAATACAGACTTTCATTGACTCAACTACTACTGTCCGAGCGACTGCCCACTGACACTAGACACAATTTCATTAAAACAAAGAATGATTGTATGTGGAGACTTTAAATTGATAGGCTGGAGAAAATAAAAATGAAGCCATGCGCATTATCCTGGGATGTACGAGGGACACTCCCTGTGTAGCAATGAGGTATCTTCTTGACTTTCCAACCATGGATGACAGAATCAAGATCTGGAGAGCACGAGCATACCTGAAGATTAGTACAGATACAGAGCATCCATTGCACCACGTGCTCAACACAGAGAAAGGTACCAGGCTAAAAAGAGGCAAATCATGGGTGGGCCGGGCAGAAGATGTCATCAAACAGGTCTGTGGGCTTACCAATATCAGCGTTGGTGAGGAGTGGATACCGGTGCCTACGTCATTCAAGGGAACTTTATCATGTATTGTCACACTCGACAGGAAAAGTAGGGAACAGAACCCGGTCGTGGTTAATGCTGAGGTCAACGGTCTCATCTGCGATAATACCGATGAGGAAGATGCAGTCATCTATACAGACGGATCTGTAAGACGACACGAAAGAAGTGCATGGGCATTTACAGCACGCTCAGCAGGCAGAATAGCCAAGGAAGACAGTGGTGCATGCGCCATGACCACGAGTAGCATGACAATGGAGGTGATGGCAGTGACCAAGGCATTCAAATGGTTAGAGTCACAAGACTACATCCACGCATGTATACTGAGTGATTCGATGAGCATGATAAAAAAAGTGGAGGCGGGCTTTGTACGCATGCAATGGGTAGAGTCGTTGCAGAAATCCAAAATACGTAAAGTCACCTTTGTCTATGTCCCTGGACATGCGGGAGTACGGGGAAATGAGAGAGCGGACAGGTTGGCTAGCTGCGCTGTCGTTGAGGACGGGCAACCGATGGATCGGGCGGACATCATCAATGCCCTTCGAGATGTTGGAAGAGCACAGGACTTCGACAAACACAGATCAACGTCACTTCTTCGGATGATGGAAATGGGAGTTAAGATGGGCACGGCCAGAAATGAGAAACTTGGTGGCCGTGTAAGAAGACTTATCAACCAACATAGAACTGGAGTCGTCAGTCGCTGGACACTGAGGGAATTGCTAAGGAGGGGATCTGAGCACCTATGGACATGTTCGGAGTGCAATGATGATGACCCGCAAATAACTCAATAATAATAATAATAACTTTAACAGCCATTCACAGAGCTGGGGCTATGAACATATGGACAAGAGAGATGAAGAGCTTGAAAATTGGCAGGATGACAATAGGCTTACACTGCTAAACCAGACAACAGATCCACCAACACAAGTTATTATATGCCTCAGACCTGGACACAATTGACTCCATAGTCACATGTATACAAAAAAAAGATCGACACCTCAACCACATGTACATGCGGACAGGCGCCACAGACTGCTGAACACATACTTCAACTGCACTGAATATAGCAGACTAAGGAAAATCCATTGGCCCACAGATACAACACTACAGACAAAACTATATGAACTACTGCAAGAAATACAAAAGACAGTAAAATTTATACAGGAAACGACATTGCAGATATAGACAATACTTCAGGCGAACAAAAGAGAGATAGATCCAGTCTTCTTCAAAATGGCAGAAAGCAGTCGCCTTACAAAGCTTCAAATAAGTTCAAGTATCAAACAACGTTAAAATTTAACAACGGTACTTCAGAACCATATGTACATGAATCCATCAGGATAATCTCAAATCTTGTGTCAACATCACTGGCTACTCTTGATATCGTACTTGTGGCTAAGCTTGTAGCAAACAGGAGGTGCATTCTGAACAAATAAAACAACCGCAGCTGGCCATTGTTAAAGAAATTGAGATCTCATCTATTATATTCTATTATATTCTATTTGGCCATTAAATCTCAAAACCGCAGCCAAAGGTACACGTCGACTTCTTGCAGTTGTTTTTGCAAATTAGGGACACATTCTTCAAATCCTTGATTGCAGCACATTGTCAGCACAAAATTTTCGCACCCCAGTGTCAGTACTTGGATTTTATTTGCAAATATGCCCAAAAATCGGAACCTACTTTCCTGTTTGATGGCAACGACACCTCATGTAATCCGGACACAGATTCTACATCAGTTGAGGCAACTCTCAATCAATCTTTGCCGTGCTCCTGGTTTAGGATTTATGCGAATGACTTAAAATATCCTGACAGTTTCACGGTAAAACTGAATGGTTCTGCCTCATGTAACAATGTATCAAGGTTTGTAGTTAGTCCGCCCGAGATTGATGCCTTCTGCCCTGGGGCTGGTCTGATCAACAAGTTACGGATTGAAAGGGCGATAGTTGCAAATATCTGCTCCAACTACATTGGCGGGGGTCGGAAACTGGCTCTCAAACAGAACACAAACCAGACCGATTTAATGCACAAAACATTTGATGCTTGTTATACAGGAGACGGATGTGGACCAGAGGCCGCAGTTAATAGCAAAACAAAGACCAATCTCTATGACAATGACTGCACACACACACAATTGAGAAGTGGAACCAATTCTGTTTACTGGTATCTGAGCTTTGCAACGCCCCAGAAGACTCACATCATTCGAATCTATCATCGAGCTAGCACTATGATTCGGGTAAAGAATGACACTCTAAGGGCTTTCTCTGACAGTGGCGGAGTAGTGTTCCAGTATAATGATATATCCTACCCTAATTTATCTGTGAAAACTATTGTAGTCAAAACACAAACGTCAATGGCACACATTAAGATTGAGTTCTCACCGACCATTTCGCAGGCCGACAGTGCACTGACGGTATGTGAGGTGCAAACATTTACAGACACCTATTGTCTGGACAAGCAGTCTTGTCGTTTTGTGCAGTGTGTAGTGGGTGTAGTAAAGGCTGCAATGTCATCATCGGTACTTGTCACGGCTACTGTTCACATGGGATCTATGGACACGACTGTTCCGGGTCTTGTCTCAGTGTCTGTCCTTTATTTGAGGAAAAATCTGGAAAATGCCTACATTGTAAACATCTTGGCTATACCTGTAATGACACTTGTCCAGATGGTAATTTTGGGCTACAGTGCGAACAGATGTGTTTTGATGGCTGTGACATCATATGTACTCTCAAATGTCCGGGCAACTGTTTCAACGACACCTGTCAACAGTCGATCGGGAATCTGTACATGCTTGAGAACGTTCTATGGGTCAGACTGCACTCTCAAAACTCCGGACAACTGTTTAACGAAACCTGTGATTCCCACGTTCAGAAGAGTCTGCCGACTACAACAAGCCCAAGCATATGGACACTTTAATGTGTTTCTGTGCTAGACATGGTTCACTTTTTGGTGTTTTTTGGTGAAGCCATGGCTCATATCTTTTTTGTGTTTCTGTCCTAGCCATGGCTCATATCTTAGCGTGTGTGTGCTGGCCATTGCTCATATCTTGGTGTGTGTCATGTTAGTCATATCTCATATCTCGATGTGTCCGTGCTAATCATGTCTCATATCTTTATGTGTGTCTGTGTTTAGTCATATCTCATATCTTAGTGTGTACCAGTGTTAGTCATATGTCATATCTTTGTGTGTGCATGTCTGGGTTAGTGATATCTCATATCTTTGTGTGCATGTTTATGTTAGTCATATCTCATATCTTTGTGTGTGCATGTCTGTGTTTGTCACATCTCATATCCTTGTGTGTGCATGGCTATGTTAGTCCCATCTCATATCTTTGTGTGTGCATATCTATGTTAGTCATATCTCTTATCATTGTGTGCATGTCTATGTTAGGCATGTGTCATATCTTTATGTGCATGTTTATGTTAGTCATGTGTCATATATCTTGATGTGTGTCAGTGTTAGTCATGCCTCGTATCGCTGTGTGCATGTCTGTATTAGTCACATCTCATATCTTTGTGTGTGCATGTCTGTGTTAGTCACATCTCACATCTTTGTGTGTGTATGTCTGTGTTAGTCACATCTCACATCTTTGTGTGTCCGTGTCTGTGTTAGTCACCTCTAGTGACTCGGGCAGATGGTGCTCGTAAACCTGGGAGGGCAGACCATCTAAGGGCAGAATCCCCCTACAGAAAAGATCATCTGCTGCCTTGCAGGAAGATTGGGGACAATCAAAGGCTAGGGAAAGCAAACCCGAATAAAATGCTGGCTGAAATCGGATGCACTGGGCCACTGGCGCATAACACAGTGCAACGTATTAACGGGTGTTCAGTCAGAGTGGATCTGACACACTCTAATTGTGATGTTCTGTCTGTGGGGGCGATCAACACACTTAGCCTGACAGCTGACTTCATGTGAGAGTCTGGGATCCTACTCTGATTGAGTCCTGAACGCAGAGAGAGAGATATTCTATTTCATTTATGGAATCAGTTTTATTGCAGTAGCAGCATCCCCATATCTACTCCACCTCCCATTCAAGCATTTCTTGAAGCATATGCAGACTGATTGTTCCTGTAAGGTGTTCTTTTCGTTCACCAGCTTTTACCTATAGCAAAATATCTAGAAACTAGGAACTGAATTTTGCGTGTTAATCCGTTTTTCCCTGGCAGCCGTGTACACAGGAGTCCCTCGCCACATAGGCAGATACTCCGGCTTTGGAAGTACTCATATTTTTTCTGGGTAGCATTTTTACGGAGGATTGAAGGCTTAACAAAGAGATTGAAGCAAGAATTCAAGGTGCTTCAAAGCACATCACTGACTTAAGCCTGCGACATCTACCAGCGAAAAACAGAACAGCATAAAAGAAAGAAGTATTGATGCTCTGCACTTATTTCAGATTTGTCCTGTTTATTTTTATGCTGCATGCTGGTGATGATTGTTTCTTCGATACGACCATTACTTCTGTTTTCTTACTATTCAGACTGAGACCTTTCATGTTGGTTTCTTACACTATTATGTCTATAATTTCTTGTAGTTCAACTTAGACAATCAGATTAATACTCCTACATTCTATTGATTTTTATATATTTTTTGTGTACTGTCTGTGTCCCTTGATAAAGCCTGTTTGGGCTGTAATTTTGATAATCTATGTCATTGTCCTTTTACATAAATCTGTAACAATACCCTTTGTTAAAGCTTTTCCTCTTTCCTTTGCTAATTTTCTAAATCATTGATACTAGAAAAATTGCAATGGAGTGGATTTCTTTGCTGAAGGATGTGGGTCACTCTTGGATCATCTAGGTCTGTGTTTTTGAAGCTTTACATTACTCTAACTTCTAATGAGACATCCATGTAACAAAGATTTTTTCTTTGCTTTCCTCTGTCAATTACTTATTGTCCCAGCAGGGATTGGGTGGTCTAGAGGTAATATGTTGACGCCTGGGCAAGAATGTCCTGGGTTTGAATCCAAGGGAATTTCACTTAAAATCCATGGTTTCTTCTTCATGTCTTTACTTTCACCTTGTCTCTAGGTTATGAGATCTGATGTTGAGCTCTCTCTAATAATGACAGAAAATAGAAGGTTGAGGGGCGGGGTAATTTAGAGGTTTGACCCAGGACAGGAAGGACTCTAGTTCAAAGCCCACCAGAAGCAGTGGTGATAATATGACTGCTGCCCTGGCAAAAATGTCAGCACAATACCTATCCATACAGTGGATCCCAGGCCATGCTATGGAGTTTGTGGGCCAGGATTTTCTTCAGACTTTCTCAAGATTCTCAAGGGATATATCAGAGCACCTATGGATCCATCTAGTGTACATTGATGATGATCCTAACAACAAACAATTGAAGGTCATGTGTAAAGGTAAAGGTAAACCGGCGTCTTAGCACACGAGTTTACACCCATATGTGCTCGGCCACCTATCCAGAAATGTTAGGAAATTTCTGTATAGTGTCGCCTCAAGCATCGAAACTCAGATGCAAGGTGACATTCCTCACCTTCCCAGGGTAATACTGGCTAGTAATACCCTGGTAAACAACAGGTAAAAGAAAAAGAGGAAGACCCAGGGAGACACTGAGAAGAACATTGATGAGAGAGGCAAGAGCAGCAGGAATCGGCTCCCTCAATGAGATAGAACTGCTTGCACAGAACAGAGACAGATGGCGAGATTTGATAAAATATCTTTAAAAGAAAACTGCTAGAACAAAAATTCATATAGGAGAAGGTGTATCTTGGTCTACGCCCTATGGGCCGGTTACGGCTCGAAAGGTCAATAGATAGATAGAATACCCTGGTACCCATTTCTGCCAACGGCTGGGTCGACCGTGGGGGTATTTTTTTTTTCCCAACCACGAGTACAACTCACACTGCTCCCAGCGGGAATCGAACACAGGTTGTCCAAACGTTGGTAGTCCAGTCGGGTGGTTTTCCCAACTAGGCTACCGAGGTCCTGTGTGTACTTGAACATGTTAAAGAACCCATGGTAGTTAAAAGTAAAAAAAAGTAGGCCAAAAATAGCTACTACCTGAGCAAAATTGTTAAACAAATCTGCTCACACTGAAGATTGATGTGTCCGAGTGAAAGGTACACATATTGCAGCTTTGTCATAAACTATCGGCACAATGTACTCATGCCCACTTAGAGAGCGGAAACTAAGAAAAAGATACTGTTGTCCATAATGCTATTCTAATGTAACCAAAGACATCATTTCCTTCTTTAAACCCCTCAGAATAAACAGGACAAATCTGAAACTAGTGCAGAGCATCATATACTTGGGCACAACAATCAGATGAAAGAGGCACCACAGAAATAAAAAGTAGAAAAGCTCAGGCCAAAATAGCAATTCAGAAAATGATAAATGTCTGGTGCAACAAGTCTATGTCAATAGAAGTGAGAAAGCAAATAATTGACAGTTGACAAACAAATGAAAAGAC
The DNA here is from genome assembly GCA_032433765.1 of Megaustenia siamemsis. Taxonomy (NCBI): domain Eukaryota; kingdom Metazoa; phylum Mollusca; class Gastropoda; order Stylommatophora; family Ariophantidae; genus Megaustenia; species Megaustenia siamemsis. The sequence continues at coordinate 34,360,255 of JAVIAB010000102.1, read as the reverse complement.
AATTAGAGGAAATGGAGATGGGATTCCTCAGAAGAATGTTGAAAGTTCCTTAGACAGCTAAAAAGACCAATGAAGAAATTCTCAAAGAGGCCAACGCATAAAGGGAGCTTCTAAAACCATCAGAAATAAACAATAGACATGTTTCAAGCCCATAACGAGAAGAGTAAAGTTGGAACAATTGGTTACAACTGGCAAAATACAGGGAAAGAGAGATGGCGGAACACAAAGAGGGAAGATACTAGATAGCTTGGCGTCATGACATGAAAATAGTCAACAAAAGAATTGATACTGTGCACTGTTTACAGAGAATTGCCTAATAACATGATCATCTACACCAACCGGTACGGTACATGATGATGAAGTTCTTCAGTTCAGCCTAAAAATGGATCAGTAGTTTATCTGACGGTAATAAGAACATTGTTCTACATCCAACAAACATCATCAACAAAGAAGCATCAACAGAAGAACATAGCACTGAATCTTAGATGGAATTGATGTCACACATGATGCTCTTTAATACATTTTTAAAAATATTTTAATAAAATACAAAGTGAAATAGATAACTTTGAAACATTTTTTATCACAAATTGTAGCTTCCTTAGCCGGCATGCTGAGCCCAAATGCCACAAAATGTGGCTTTCATTTATAACTTTAAAATATCTTTAAAAGAAAACTGCTAGAACAAAAATTCATATAGGAGAAGGTGTATCTTGGTCTACGCCCTATGGGCCGGTTACGGCTCGAAAGGTCAATAGATAGATAGATAGATTTATAACTATTTTTACAATTAAAAAAAGTAAAAGTAAAAGTAAAGTACCCCCATCACGCCAAGTGGCATATAGGGAATATGGTGTTAGTGACCATAAATTTTACAGACCTTCGACACATGATTTTTGGGTAATATGGTCGGTACTATGCCTGTGCCACTTTACTTTCCCAGAAAAAAATCTGGTACCCATTAAAGGCTGGGTGAACCGGAAGCCATCAGTTGGGATCGAACCCTACCTCTGGTCCTTTGTAGTCCAGTTCATTAACCACTGAGCTATCGCGGTTCCATTTTTACAATTACTTATGCTAAAACCTTGTAATTTTCTTATTACCTGATTTTCTGATTTTGAGAATAAATTGTCCAACAAAATACATAAAAGTAAAAGTAGTAAAGTACCCCGTCATGCCAAGTGGCATATAGGGAATATGGTGCTAGTGACCATAAATTTTAGACCTTCAGCTTGTGATTTTTGGGGTAATGTGGTCGGTATTATGCCCGTGCTGCTTTACTTTCCCAGAAAAAAATCTGGTACCCATTAAAGGCTGGGTGAACCCGGAAGCCGTCAGTTGGGATCGAACCCTAACTCTTGTCCTTAACGAAATAATGCTTTAGATCAATTTTAATTTATTTTATCGCTGTTATTTCAAATTAAAGAAATAAATAAATGGGGCAACCACAGCGTGTTAAACCCTTGGTAGGAAATGTGTTACAAACTGTATAGAAACTATAACACAAAACTCTATATTCTGAATAAAAGATCTATTATACTCCCTGTCACACAAAACTATAAGTGTGAAGAAAATAAATGTTAGTATCAATCACTGTCATACAATACTTTCAAATGTAAATAAAATAACTGTCACACAAAACTCTAAATTATGAATAAAATAAATATAATGTAGGACTTTAAAATCTGACAAAATTGTCATAGTATGATGCATTAAATAAAAAAATATACACACAATTCGTTCATCTAGAGTAGTCAGCGTATGGTAAACAAAACTCTTATTTCAAAATCCTTAAGGAAAAAACAATCTCTACTCTAGCCTCCACACATATTTTCTTGAGTAAATAATTTTATTCAACATTTTCTATAAATTTATATTAATAGCTTATCATACATCATTAATTTAATTTGATTCTCCACACATTTAGAAACATGTAGAACTGACAAACTATTCTACTTCTCTCCTTCCTTCCTCATTTGTCTTAAAGTGTCCAGGAGAGATATAATTTGTGGTCTTTTGTTTTTCTGTAGGCCTCTCCTGCTGTTATGTTCACTAGATTGTTTCTAATACTCATCAATCCATCATTTTCATGGTTGGTCCTTGGGTCTGGTGTTCTTACAATGTTTATTGAAGGTGTGAAGGTTTGTTGTGTAGAGTTTTGATTTTTCTGCCTTATTACGTAGCCAGACCAATTTATCTGTTGTTGCTTTATGTACTCTATGGCGGGAATTATTGTTAACTTTTTTTTCAGTTCTTCATTTCTGATCTTTTCTCTCAGGCTGTTTCCTATCATTCATCAAATAAATTTTATGTGAGACAATAGAATTGATAAATAACAAATAGACAAGAGGCTTAAATCTAAAACTAAAGTGGCATATGTGTTATCCTCACCTAGTTGTGTGTCCCTTTGCAGAACTTTGCTCTCACTGCCAGTCTGAAAGAATCTTTGTCTCTAGCCAGATCTTCTTTTCGTTGTCAAGGTCAAAGTCTTTTTGATGTCTTCAAGCCACCTTCTTCTTGGTCTACCCCGCCTCATCTTTCTGGAACCTAATCTCTCATTAGTGCTCTGTTCAGACCAATGCGGTTTTTATATTACTGTAATATTTCCTGTGCATATGTTGGTTATAAGCCAGTTATCTTCATTGTTCAGGTCTTTTAACATGTTTTCATTTCTCTTTTTAGGGCCATATATATATATATATATATTTCTCTTTTTTACTATCCATGAATTCACTATGAAATTTTCTTGTAGCATTTTTTTTTTCGAATGAACCAATTTTCTTCATTGCGGTTTGAGAGATCAACCATAATTTACAACCATATGTTGCTATAAGAAAGATAAATGTTTCCAGTCATTTCATTTTCACTGCCTTGTTGGTATTATTGTGGCATAATGTTCTACATGGTTCATAGTATTTTAATTTTTGTATTATGTACACACACATGTAATTGTGTGGATTTATTTGCTACAAAATATAAAAGAACTTACAAGTTACAAAATTTAAAAAATATTGATTAACATTCCCGTTGCTAAAGTAAATAAGCGACCATTCATGTATAATTGTTGTATAATTATAATATTATAATTGTATAAACCAGATTCAGATTTAGATTAAATAGTCACTGCTCCCTGTGCCGTACACGTACGGCACGGTACAGCGACGGTAGTGCACGCACAGACCGAGTGTTAGTGTGCCAGTTTCAGTTGGAACATGACATGATCCGCAACAACAAAATTAAATAAGTCAAGATTAGAGTGTTACCAGTTGTTACAAATGTATGTAGCAGTAGTCAGTGCAGTCTTGAGTAGTATTCTGAAGTGATACTAAATATCTGATACAATAAATAATCATTAAATTAATTACACTACTCACTACACTCAGTTACAGTGGTGAATCCTGACAAGTGACAACAGACACCACTAACTTAACTAACTAGTAACGACACTACTCTACACTGTCCGATGAATAAAATAAATATTATATGAGTTTTAAAATATATTATATAAAGGTGTTGACTCAATTACTATTACTCTCAGATCTGTGATCAGGTGTATAAATGGTGCTATATTTTTATATATTATTTCTGCCCTGCCTGAACTTTTAATTTTAAACGAATTTTAAAAAGGAAGGAAGGAGAAGTCTGAGTTGAGTTCAGTAGCAGTCACACTACAACACAGACGAGACTAGCCCACTCTCTCCTAATTACATCTATGATCTACACTTCAAAAAAGATCGTCATTAACCAAAATATAAATATGTGAACAAATATGAACACCACTGTACAGAAATAAGTTAAATCTGTGAGGAAAATTAAATGAGAAAACTTACAGGGACAGCCAGTGAACGAGACCCTGACGTCTGGACAACCACGCATCGTCACCAGTTACCTCCCTTGTCGTGTGTGTGTGTGTGTCACGTGATTATTGCCGGTTTGTCCTTAAAGTAGACCAAATATTTTTATTATTTATGGACGATAAACCAGGCAAATTTCAGGGAAAGAGAGATCGTGGACGGCAAAGAGAGAATATACTAGATAGTTTCGTGTCATGGCATGAAAATATAAATTTAATGTACATGTGATGCGAAAAAAAAGCACTGAGAATACTATAACAAAAAGCAGAATTAATGGAAAGAAGGGCAGAGGAAAAACAAGAGAACAAATATTGAACAGTTTACCCAAATGGCATAATAATAGATTGCCGACTGAAATTATGACATGCATGAAGGACCTTGTAATGTTGGGAGTGATTGATCGCCAACAGTCTACGCCAACCGGCATGGCACCCGATGATGTTTATTTTTATATATTTATTTATTTTTGTTTATTGATGCTATTGGTTAATTCTCATTTAACAAGCAATTTCTCTCTTTAAAAAATGATGGTCATAAAGAACAAAAGCAGCATGAAAGCAAAAATATTTTTAAAAACACGTCTTTTTTTCCGAGTAAATAAATATCAACAAAAGTGGTTTTGATAGAAGGTAATAGAAGTGTCAAAGGTAAGGGATGAAATGCGTGCTGAAAGATTGGCGCGATAAATCGCAAGGTACTAAACACGATGCATCGCAATTCGTTAACGTAAATGAGTGGAAGAAGGAGAAGAAAGCTAAAAAAATTGATATAAATCTATGGTAACATAATATATCATCATTATCATCGAGTGCCATCTCCGCAACGAAGGTTGGCTACCATGGAGCGCCATTCTGCTCTGTCTCTTGCTTTAATGGTGCAGGTTGCGGGATTTGCTGAGGAGGGGATCTGAACACCCGTGGACGTGTTCGGAGTGGGAGTGCAGTGATGATGACTCGCAAATAACTCAATACTATAAAATATCAGACTTTCCCGTGTGTGTTGTGTGTGTGTGGGGGGGGGGGACTTTGGCGTCTTCATAGACAGTTGGCAGCAAGCAATCATGATAAGTCTGTAGTTTGGTAAAGCATTAGTGTCTCATACTGGTTGCTGCTTTACTGAACATCTTCTCTTGTGTCTGAATTTGTCAATCCTGGACAGACAGATCCACCCAAAGAACGAGCAGGGTGTATTTGCGGTACCTGACCTTGTCGCTTTTCTCTTGCGCCTTTTTTTCTTCTGAATTTGACATCAGCACTGTCTCGAAAATTGCTGTGCCATTTTTTTATTTTTGCTCTCCATGTGCTGCGATCCGCAGCCACATTTTCCCAGTTTTTTTTTTTTTTTTTTTTTCACTTATAGAAAATTCCCTCAAGGAAGCCCTGCAACCATCCGTATATCTCAGCACTGGTCTGCCCTTTGGTCTCTTTCCGTCCTTAAGTTCGCCATACAATATTTGTTTGGGAATAGATTGTTTGCCATTCTTCTTACATGACCCAGCCACCTTAGTCTACGAATGTGACATTTCAGCTTACTTGCTATCATCATCATCATCATCGAGTGCCGTATTCGCAACGAAGGTTGGCTACCATGGAGCGCCATTCTGCACTCGAATTCCTCTTCATGGCTTCCTCTGGACTAGTACGTGATGAGGCTCCAATCTCTTTCACGGTGGTCAGCCATATTCGTCTTTCGTGTTCTGAATATGCCTCATGTGTACCACACACTTTGCTGTTTTCGCTTTCTGTGCCGTTGATCATTTCTGATTCATCCGCCCCATCCACCGTCACAGACTTTTCACACATGGGTTGAACACACCCATGCCGGCGACATTTTTGTCGAAACATGTGCTTGCCTATCGAACCGCGAACACACGACACAAAGAGGAATAAATCACATTCCACTTAAATATTGGTAATCACAGTTCATCCACACGTCAGAAGTAAAACATACACCAAACGAGGAATAGCAACACATAATTTACTTGCTATGCCTGGGCCAATAATATGGAGATAATGCTTTGATATATATATATATACATAAAGAGTTCTTAACTGTTATGTAGAGCCAATCTTAACATATGGATGTGAATCACAAACAATAGGACAACAGACAAGAAAATCACTGGAGGCTGTAGAAATGTGGTTTTACAGAAGACTGTTGAGAATACCATGAACAGTTAAGAAGAGTAATGAATACGTTCTGAAAGAGGCAAAAGCAAGAAGAGAGTTAATATCCACCATTAAGAAGAAACAATCATCATTTTTTGGCCATGTAATGAGAAGGGCACAGCTGGAATATATTGTGAAAACTGGGAAAATTGAGGAACGAAAAGTTATAGGGAAAACTTAGAGAAATTATATCAGACAGCTTAAGAGAATGGCTAAGCAGAAGGTCAACAACAGAAATGATAAATAACTGTCGTGATCAAAAGTTGTGGAGAGACATGATCACCTACGCCAGATGGTACTTGATGATGATGATGATGATGGCAGTTACCAAACGTCAGGATTTTGCAAGATATGTCCTCCTTTCAACGTGTGTGTTATGCGTCACACCAGGCATATATTAATAAAGTATTGAAAATAATCGTCATAGCCGGCTTCTTATGTGAACCATCTTTTTTTCTCACATAATTTGTCCTGCTTTCTTTTTTTTTTTTTTATTCATTGTTGTTATCTTGAAGGATTTTCCCTACTCTAGGCAAGACACGATTCGCCCAACACCATCTTTCAGGTTATATATTATCATTTCGAGCCGAAGACTACACATATGACAGCAATAGAACCTTCGACGATCTATGTTATCGAGTGTCGGACCTTGCACAAGACCCGCATTGTATCTCTCCACACGGCTCTGTTCTGGAAGAGCCACTCAATCTCATCATCGTCATCATTGAGTGCCGTCTCCGCATCGAAGGCTGACTACCATGGAGCACCATTCCACTCTGTCTCTTGCTTTGATGGTGCAGATTGTCATAGGTTGACTTGCTCATTTTTTGATGTTACTCGTCCATGTTAGTCTTAATCTGCTTCTTTTACCTTGTATTTTCCCTTCCAAAATTACTGTTACTAGGCTGTTGTAAAGTACACTACAGCAAATACTACTACAAATATCAGCAGGGCTGAAACTAAGAATGGCAAAATGTTACGTCTTCTCAATATTCCTGTATGGTGCAGAAACATGGACATAAGACAAGAAAACAGAACAGAAAATTGAAACCTTTGAAATGTGGATTTATAGAAGAATAGGTAGAATAGGATGGAAACAAAAGATAAACGATAAAGTTTCAAAACAACTGAAAATAAAAAGAGAACTACTAAACATAATTAAGACAAGACAAATGAAATTTGTGGGGCATGTTAAAAGACACAACAGCCTACTAAAAGTAATATTGGAAGGAAAAATACAATGTAAAAGAGGCAGAGGCAGACCAAGACTAACATGGACGAGTAACATCAAAAGATGGACAAGTCGATCTATGTCAGCCTGCACCATCAAAGCAAGAAACAGAGTAGAATGACGATCCATGGTAGCCAACCTTCGTTGCGGAGAAGGCACACGATGCTGATGATGATAGTACACTAGAAGTCTCACTCATAGTTACAAATAAAGGTAACATTCACTTAGCCTTTTTTTTAAATATAACAATCTTATAGTCCTACCAGGGAGACTAAATTGTTCGGTCTCAAGACGGCTTTCGTACTAATACACGGGTCGACTTCTAAACGTTGAAGGCCTTCAAGGCGACGCCTGTCTAAATGTCTATCGCTACAACACCCTACGGCAATATACGTCAAGGGAATGATTTCATCTTTGATCTTGCATTACGAGAATTTACGTCCTGTATTCTTAATAATAATAATGAATTGCAATGTCAAATTAAGATCTTTAGAGGCCTTAATTACTTGAAATGTTTTACTGCTCCCTTGGCCATATATTACATATGTAATTAGGAAAAAAATTAATTAGAGCACACACAAGAATTAAATAGTACCTTTATTATTATTGTGTGAGTGTGTCTGTAAAATATAGGATCACTAACACCATATTCCCTATACGCCACTTGGCGTGACGGGGTACTTTACTTTTTGGTTTATTGTGGAAATGTGTTCAGATGCACTATTTACAGTTGTTGTGTACGGTCTATGGTAAATCTCATAATCGTCATTGAGTGCCGTCTCCGCATCGGAGGTTGGCTACCATGGAGCGCCATTCCGCTCTGTCTTTTCCTATGATAGTGCAGGTTGTTATAGACTGACTTGTCCATCTATGTTACGCGTCTGTCTTAGTCTCGGTCTCCCACGTCTACCTTGTATTTTCCCTCCCAAGATTACTTTTAGTAGGCTGCTGTGTCTTTTAACATGTCCTAAAAATTTAATTTGTCTTGTTTGAATTTCCCCCCTCTCGCCCTTTTTCCTTTGAGTTATTGAGTTGTTTGCGGGTCATCATCATTGCACTCCGAACATGTCCATAGGCGCTCAGATCCCCTCCTTAGCAAGTCCCGCAGTGTCCAGCGACTGACGACTCCAGTTCTGTGTTGGTTGATAAGTCTTCTTACACGCCCACTAAGCTTCTCGTTTCTGGCTGTGTCCATCTTAACTACCATATCTTTCATCCGAAGGAGTGACGTGGACTCATGGTTGTCGAAGTCCTGTGTCCTTCCCACATCTCGGAAGGTATTGATGACGTCCGCCCGATCCATTGGTTGACTGTCTTTAACGAGAGCACAACTAGCCAACCTGTCTGCTCTTTTATTTCCCCGTACTCCTGCAAGTACTGGAACGTAGACAAAGGTGACCTTACGTATTTTTTGCTTCTGCAATGACTCTACCCATTGCATACGTACAAAGCCGGCCTCCGCTTTTTTAACATACTTGTCGAATCACTCTGTATGCAGGCGTGGGTGTAGTCTTGTGACTCTAACCAGAGGAATGCCTTGGTCACTGCCATCACCTCCATCGTCACACTACTCATGGTCATAATGTATGCACCATTGTGGGACTTCTTTGACTATTTTGCCTGCCGAAAGTGCTGTAAATTTGTTTCCCTTTTTCTAAAGTCCAAATCACGTGATTGTTTGTTGTTGGGGTCATCATCACTGCACACAGGGCGAACCCACAGGTGCTCTGATATCCTCCTCATGAATCTCGAGATAATCCGAGGCGAATCCTGGCCCACGTGCACGAACTCCGTAACGTGGCCTTGAACCCACGGTGTGGGCAGGTTTTTGCTGGTAATTTTGCTCGAGCAGCAGTCATATTTGTGGCCCACTCTTTTCAATGTTAACTGCCAAAGGA
>JAVIAB010000102.1:34336107-34346107 GCA_032433765.1 Megaustenia siamemsis | reverse complement strand
CAATGCTGCCGAATAAATCCAACAACGGCCAATGAACACTTCTCAATGTCATGACGTAAACCGCATATCTACTCCACGGCGGGGAATGCACACAATACTTGACTTGCAAAATAGGACCGGTGCCAGGCGCATTGACTCTGTAGCACCGGTGCAAATCCGTTAAGTGGATCACCCGGGTGACTTTAATGCAGTGAACTACATTTAAGTGTCGAAATCAATCAATTTCCAAACGCAAATCCTGCAGCAGTCGATGGAACATAAACTCAATTCCACCATTTTTTAAATGGAATTCTGGAACTATCAAAGTGCACACAGTTTGTCATCTGTTGAAGACTTATGAGCACCTATGAGTTTGCCGTGAGTGCTGGACAATTCTAACAACAATAGACCTCTACTATGAGAATGGAGGCAGTTATTGCAGCTCAGTCCTGAACATTTGTCATTTCTGTTAAATACTTCTGATTACCTATGGGGTTGCATGACGTGATGTAATGTCAACTCTAACAGCAATGAGTCTCCAGAATGAGAATGGAGACGAAGGTAGTTATTGCTTCAAGGAAGCTGTATGATGATGTCACAGACCTTGAGCCGACCAATCATTTCTTTGAATTTACTGAGAATGACACCCACATGTGTGCGCAGGCGCAGACGATGATTTAACAACAACAACAACAACAACAACAACAACAACAGCAGCAGCAGCAGCAGTAGCAACAACAATGTATTTAGTGAAAATGAACATAGCCAAAACAGAAATAAAGTAAGTGAGCAGGGAAAGAGGCTATTTAAATATCAAAATAAATGACAATTAAATGAAACAGGTTAGCGAATTCAAATATTTAGGTAGTATGTTCATGGAAGATGGAAGTAAAGGTCAAGGTAAAGTACGAGACTTGAACCGGCGTCTTAGCACGCGAGTTTACGCCCATATGTGCTCGGCCGCCTATCCAGAAATGTTTGGAGATTTCTGTATAGTGTCGCCTCAAGCATCGAAACTCAGATGTGAGGCAACATTCCTCACCTTCCCAGGGTAATACCCTGCTACCCATTTCTGCCAACGGCTGGGTCGACCGTGGGTGTATTTTTTTTTTCCAACCACGAGTGCAACCCACACTGCTCCCAGTTGGAATCGAACACGGGTTGTCCGAACGTCGGTAGTCCAGTCGGGTAGATGGAAGTATAAACAGAGAAATAGAAACTGGAGTGCAGAAAGCGGGCATTCTTCTTCTTCTATCTATCTATCTTTCAGCTCCCTGTGGAGCATAAGTCTTCAACACTTTCCAAGCCGTTCTGTTTCTTGCAATTCTTTTAAGATTGTTCAATGTCTTCCCCATCATCTTCCTCTCTGCTTCCACCTGTCTTCTTCAAGAATTTCTTGATCTTCCTCTTTGTCTTTTTCCCTGGGGATTCCAAAAAAGGACCTGTTGTATAATACTCTCATTTGGCTTCCGCAGGAGAGCGGGCATTATTAACTACCAAGTGACTCCACTCTTGAAACATCCAAATATTTAAATGACAGATAAGAGATAAATGATAAATAATTGGTAAATCAAGTCTAATATAGAGATTAGAGAAATGGCAATGCAACCAACGATCTCATATATAATTAGGAAGAGAAGATGGACATATGTTGGACATGTGTTGAGAAGAGACAACATGAGAATTCCAAAACAAGCTCTTCTATGTGAAACATCAGGATACAGGAAAAGAGGAAGACCTAGAGAGACACTAAACAAACCCTTATAAGAGAAGCAAAGATAGTAGGCATAGACTCATTATATAACATTGAACATCTCGCCAAGAATAGAGATGGATAGTTAAAAAATAATGTGAGCCCTGTGCTACGTCAAGTGGGGCTGGAAATGTCAAGATCAAGAATGGCAACACGGTATTACAACAGGAAAAGGCAAATGAAGAAGACAAGAAATAGAGAGAAGCTATGAACTAAGCCAGAGCCGTGATAGTTCAGTGGTTAGTGAACTGGACTACAAAGAACAAGAGGCAGGGTTCGATCCCAACCAACGGCTTCCAGGTTCACCCAGCCTTAAATTGGTACTTGAATTTTTTCCGGGAAAGTAAAGCGGCACGGGCGTAATACCGACCACATTACCCCCAAAATCATGTACTGAAGGTCTGTAAAATGTATGGTCACTAACACCATATTCCCTATACGCCACTTGGCGTGATGGGGTCTTCTTCTTCTACCTTTTTAGCTCCCTGTGGAGCATAGGTCTTCAACAAACACTTTCCAAATCGTTCTGTTTTTTTGCCATTCTTTTAAGATCATTCCCTGTCTTCCCCATCATCTTCATCTCTGCTTCTATCTGTCTTCTCCAAGAATTCCTTGGTCTTCCTCTTTGTCTTTTCCCCTGGGGATTCCAAAAAAGGGCATGTTGTGTAATACTCTCAGTTGACTTCCGTAGTGTGCGTCCTATCCAGCGCCATCGTCTTCGCTGTATCTCTTTATCCACTGGTGTTTGACGGGTACATTTCCATAATTCTAGGTTAGTGATTTTGTCCTGCCATTTCCATCCTTTTATCCTGCGTAAATATCCATTAATGAAAGTCTGTATCTTCGTGATTGTCAATTTTGGTGATGGGGGTACTTTACTTTTTTCTATGAACTAAACCTGTTCCGCTTGGTCAGCCCTCTTGATACTTGATGACTGTAACAAAACGAGAATAATGCGATCCTTTCACACGAGACATACCAACTTACCAATAGTTTCTGCGCCCGACAGTAACAGAGCCGAACGCTGTCAGCGACTCATAGCTGGTGGTGGCTTGAGCCAGGATCGGTGAACCAGAACCAACGATATTCCACCTATTCGCGTTGCGTCTAGCAATAGACTAACTAGTCTAGTCTGGTCAAGTAGGGATCGAAGATGGAAGGCAACCCGGTACTCGTGCGGAAAATGCGGTGCTGAAATCGGATGTGTTGGGCCAAAATAAGCAAATAATTTACAACACAACGCATCTACGCTCACTTAACGCCCTTTTAACGACGGATAAAGAAGAGTTCTATACATTTCTTTAACAGCTACTGGGTGAATGCTACAAAGAATAGAGAAAGAAAAAAGTCAAAGTAAATAGAGTAAACTGACGCTTCATGGTAGCCAATCTTTGATGTGGAGACGGCACCCAATGAATGAATGACGCTTCATGGTAGCCAATCTTTGATGTGGAGACGGCACCCAATGAATGAATGGAGCTTCATGGTAGCCAATCTTCAATGTGGAGACGGCACCCAATGAATGAATGGAGCTTCATGGTAGCCAATCTTTGATGTGGAGACGGCAACCAATGAATGAATGGAGCTTCATGGTAGCCAATCTTCAATGTGGAGACGGCACCCAATGAATGAATGGAGCTTCATGGTAACCAATCTTCAATGTGGAGACGGCACCCAATGAATGAATGGAGCTTCCTGGTAGCCAATCTTCAATGTGGAGACGGCACCCAATGAATGAATGGAGCTTCATGGTAGCCAATCTTCAATGTGGAGACGGCACCCAATGGATGAATGGAGCTTCATGGTAGCCAATCTTCAATGTGGAGACGGCACCCAATGAATGAATGGAGCTTCATGGTAGCCAATCTTCAATGTGGAGACGGCACCCAATGGATGAATGGAGCTTCATGGTAACCAATCTTCAATGTGGAGACGGCACCCAATGGATGTATGGAGCTTCATGGTAGCCAATCTTCGATGTGGAGACGGCACCTAATGAATGAATGACGCTCCATGGCAGCCAACCTTCGATGTAGAGACGACACCTAATGAATGAATGGCGCTCCATGGTAGCCAACCTTCGATGTAGAGACGACACCTAATGAATGAATCACGCTCCATGGTAGCCAACCTTCGATGTAGAGACGACACCTAATGACCGAATGGCGCTCCATGGTAGCCAACCTTCGATGTAGAGACGACACCTAATGAATGAATCACGCTCCATGGTAGCCAACCTTTGATGTAGAGACGACATCTAATGAATGAATGGCGCTCCATGGTAGCCAACCTTTGATGTAGAGACGACATCTAATGAATGAATGGCGCTCCATGGTAGCCAACCTTTGACGTAGAGACGACACCTAATGAATGAATGGAGCTCCATTGTAACCAATTTTCGATGAGGAGACAGCACCCAATGATAGTGAAAAATAAATAAATCAGATAACACGTTAGAGGCACAATACTTGCTCTGCGCCAGAAACCGAGAAAACACATACATATTTTGCAGCACCGCTACGCCACTGGTCAGGATTAGTGACCCCGAATTGATCAAGATTCCGCCACAACGTAGTGGGCTGCGGGAAACAAGTCTAGTTAACTTGGTCAATGTTGAGATCGATGGCAATCCGATATTTAACAATGCCGTGTTGAAGTCGGGTGTGTTTGATGAAAAAGGCGTAGATGTCACAGCTTGCTGTAAGTAACGACACAGCGCATCCTCGCCCATTTAGTCATTTTACGGAAATGACAGATAATCGTTGGGTTAATGAGGCAAAGGCGCAACAGCCACACACAAAAATGAACAAATTGCACTGTCCCTTATCTACGAGTGTTTGTAAAACATATTCATGGCCTGATAGGCTCTCCACATAATTTTCATTATTAGATAAATAAATAACATGAAAGTATGGCTCATAAATGGGTGATCACTTTGATATCTTATTGCCCTCCGAACCAGGAGAGCGGGAGTTCCAACCTAGGATCTCTCTCTCTCTCTCTCTCTCTCTCTCTCTCTCTCTCTGCGATCAAGACTCAATCAGAGTAGGATTCCAGACTGTCTCATGAAGTCAGCTGACTGTTTAAGTGATCCGATTGCCCCATATAGTTTCTCTTTCAGGGAGGTGGGTGTGGACCACATTGCTCTTCTCAGGTCTGTGTACTGGAGGCAATCCTGTAGAACATGTTTTGTAGTCATGTTGTCCAGTGTACAGTGGCATAGGCGGGTTGTACCTATTTTGAATTTGGTGAACATGTGATTTCTCATTCTATTGTGGCCAGTGCGTAGGCGAAGTATGATGACTTGATCCCTCCTTGATAGTTGGTGGTAATCGTCCCTCTCGTTATGCTTTGGGTGTTCTCGTTTCCATTTTCATGATATTTGATATCATATGATGACCTTTGAGGATGGATTTGGCTTCATCATAACTGAGCGGATGGTTCTCTTGTGGTAATCTCCCTCCCTCTTTAGCTAATTTGTCTGCGCGTTCGTTCCCGTATATATTACAGTAGGATCAAAGAGCTGTTTCTATTGCACGGCTGTTTGCTAATCTCAATGTAGTATTTCAGTTCTACTCAATGTTGTTACGCGTCTAAATGTAGATGTCCTGCAAAAAATTACATTCTACTCATTCTTAAGTTGATATTTTATTGGAGCGGTTCAAGCTTATGACACTGTAGAGAAATATGCATATTCTAGAATAGTTTATTGTTAATATTTTAGTCAAATAGCATTTATCTTCTCCTTCTTCTTTCCTTCTTCATTTGCCATATCGGCATCGAAGGGAGATATAATTTCTCGGTCTTTTACTCTTTTGTTTAAGCCTCTGCTGCTGTTATGTTGCCTGTATGTATCCACCCTTAACTATTTCCTTACGGAAGCTTTTTATCAACGCAACGAAAGAGATTTCAGAGACAAAATTGTTCATGGTTTTAAGAATCAACCTACATATTTATATTTATCTACCATGTAACATATTATATAAGAGTATTTAGATAATTGAACAAGGTAGTAGATTTTAACAATATTAAGATGATACAAGACATGTAAAAAGAATATGGTTTGATAGCGTTCACACTAATCAAATTGAGCGTGGCGCACTATGCGGTGAAACGTACTCTGTCGAAATCGGCATAGCACACAGTGCGGTGAGACGTACAGAAAGAGATCAGAACTGGAGTCGTCAGTCGCTGGACACTTCGAGTTTTGCTGAGGAGGGGATCTGAGCACCTATTGCCATGTTTGGAGTGCAATGATGATGACCCGCAAATAACTCAATAACTGAGGAGGGGATCTGAGCACCTATTGGCATGTTTGGAGTGCAATGATGATGACCCGCAAATAACTCAATAACTGAGGAGGGGATCTGAGCACCTATTGGCATGTTTGGAGTGCAATGATGATGATGACCCGCAAATAACTCAATAACTGAGGAGGGGATCTGAGCACCTATTGGCATGTTTGGAGTGCAATGATGATGACCCGCAAATAACTCAATAACTGAGGAGGGGATCTGAGCACCTATTGGCATGTTTGGAGTGCAATGATGATGACCCGCAAATAACTCAATAACTGAGGAGGGGATCTGAGCACCTATTGGCATGTTTGGAGTGCAATGATGATGACCCGCAAATAACTCAATAACTGAGGAGGGGATCTGAGCACCTATTGGCATGTTTAGAGTGCAATGATGATGACCCGCAAATAACTCAATAACTGAGGAGGGGATCTGAGCACCTATTGGCATGTTTGGAGTGCAATGATGATGATGACCCGCAAATAACTCAATAACTGAGGAGGGGATCTGAGCACCTATTGGCATGTTTGGAGTGCAATGATGATGACCCGCAAATAACTCAATAACTGAGGAGGGGATCTGAGCACCTATTGGCATGTTTGGAGTGCAATGATGATGACCCGCAAATAACTCAATAACTGAGGAGGGGATCTGAGCACCTATTGGCATGTTTGGAGTGCAATGATGATGACCCGCAAATAACTCAATAACTGAGGAGGGGATCTGAGCACCTATTGGCATGTTTGGAGTGCAATGATGATGACCAGCTAATAAATCTATAACTGAGGAGGGGATCTGAGCACCTATTGGCATGTTTGGAGTGCAATGATGATGACCCGCAAATAACTCAATAACTGAGGAGGGGATCTGAGCACCTATTGGCATGTTTGGAGTGCAATGATGATGACCCGCAAATAACTCAATAACTGAGGAGGGGATCTGAGCACCTATTGGCATGTTTGGAGTGCAATGATGATGATGACCCGCAAATAACTCAATAACTGAGGAGGGGATCTGAGCACCTATTGGCATGTTTGGAGTGCAATGATGATGACCCGCAAATAACTCAATAACTGAGGAGGGGATCTGAGCACCTATTGGCATGTTTGGAGTGCAATGATGATGACCCGCAAATAACTCAATAACTGAGGAGGGGATCTGAGCACCTATTGGCATGTTTGGAGTGCAATGATGATGACCCGCAAATAACTCAATAACTGAGGAGGGGATCTGAGCACCTATTGGCATGTTTAGAGTGCAATGATGATGACCCGCAAATAACTCAATAACTGAGGAGGGGATCTGAGCACCTATTGGCATGTTTGGAGTGCAATGATGATGATGACCCGCAAATAACTCAATAACTGAGGAGGGGATCTGAGCACCTATTGGCATGTTTGGAGTGCAATGATGATGACCCGCAAATAACTCAATAACTGAGGAGGGGATCTGAGCACCTATTGGCATGTTTGGAGTGCAATGATGATGACCCGCAAATAACTCAATAACTGAGGAGGGGATCTGAGCACCTATTGGCATGTTTGGAGTGCAATGATGATGACCCGCAAATAACTCAATAACTGAGGAGGGGATCTGAGCACCTATTGGCATGTTTGGAGTGCAATGATGATGACCCGCAAACAACTCAATAACTCAATCCATCCTTACTTATGTATGCGAGAGTTGAGAAACAAGCGACGAAATATAAAATAAATTAGACGCATATGTCAACAATGGCATCAGAAAACTACTTTCTATAACATGGAATGAGTTTAAGACTAGTGCAAATGTTAAGAGAAATGACAAAGCATAAAAAAATATCAGCTATAATCAAGAGAAGAAGGTGGCCATGTATTGGCTGTGTGACGAGAAGGGACAACAAGAGAAGAAGGTGGTCATGTATTGACTGTGTGACGAGAAGGGACAACAAGAGAAGAAGGTGGTCATGTATTGGCTGTGTGACGAGAAGGGACAACAAGAGAAGAAGGTGGTCATGTATTGGCTGTGTGACGAGAAGGGACAACAAGAGAAGAAGGTGGCCATGTATTGGCTGTGTGACGAGAAGGGACAACAAGAGAAGAAGGTGGTCATGTATTGGCTGTGTGACGAGAAGGGACAACAAGAGAAGAAGGTGGTCATGTATTGGCTGTGTGACGAGAAGGGACAACAAGAGAAGAAGGTGGTCATGTATTGGCCGTGTGACGAGAAGGGACAACAAGAGAAGAAGGTGGTCATGTATTGGCTGTGTGACGAGAAGGGACAACAAGAGAAGAAGGTGGTCATGTATTGGCTGTGTGACGAGAAGGGACAACAAGAGAAGAAGGTGGTCATGTATTGGCTGTGTGACGAGAAGGGACAACAAGAGAAGAAGGTGGTCATGTATTGGCTGTGTGACGAGAAGGGACAACAAGAGAAGAAGGTGGTCATGTATTGGCTGTGTGACGAGAAGGGACAACAAGAGAAGAAGGTGGTCATGTATTGGCCGTGTGACGAGAAGGGACAACAAGAGAAGAAGGTGGTCATGTATTGGCTGTGTGACGAGAAGGGACAACAAGAGAAGAATGTGGTCATGTATTGGCTGTGTGACGAGAAGGGACAACAAGAGAAGAAGGTGGTCATGTATTGGCCGTGTGACGAGAAGGGACAACAAGAGAAGAAGGTGGTCATGTATTGGCTGTGTGACGAGAAGGGACAACAAGAGAAGAAGGTGGTCATGTATTGGCCGTGTGACGAGAAGAGACAACAAGAGAAGAAGGTGGTCATGTATTGGCTGTGTGACGAGAAGGGACAACAAGAGAAGAAGGTGGTCATGTATTGGCTGTATGACGAGAAGGGACAACAAGAGAAGAAGGTGGTCATGTATTGGCTGTATGACGAGAAGGGACAACAAGAGAAGAAGGTGGTCATGTATTGGCTGTATGACGAGAAGGGACAACAAGAGAAGAAGGTGGTCATGTATTGGCTGTATGACGAGAAGGGACAACAAGAGAATAGCAAAGCAGGCCCTTAAATGGGAACCACAGGGTAAAAGAAAAAGAGACCGAACTAGAAGAAAAAATTAAAAAGAACCCTGAGGCGAGAGGCAAAAATAGCCGCCATCCTTTCACGAGTTTGAACAAGTCGTCCAGACGTCTCCGTTTCCTTCCACCCAATTCTACCCATTTTCCTATAAATCCACATTTCAAAGGCTTCAGTTTTCTGCTCTGATTTCTAATTTAATGTCCATGTTTCTGCGCCATACACGAATGTTGAGTAAATAGAACATTTTACAAGCGACTATCGTGTGGAAGTGTATGACAAAGTTTGTTATTTGTGGACCTCCTTAAGTTCCCATCGAAGATAGCCGCCGAAATGTGAGAAGCTGCCCAAAGATTTAGAGAGAGAGAGAGAGAGAGAGAGAGAGAGAGAGAGAGAGAGAGAGAGAGAGAGAGAGAGAGAGTTAGCCAAGGGATATGGAATGTGAGTTTGCCGATGTAATGATTGTAAAACAAGTAACAAACTTTAAATACCCGGGAACAACATTCTCTGAAGATCGTAAAATCTATAAAGAAATAGACATACGATGCAACCTGGCATATTAAATATTGGGATAGATATCCCCTTTACTTCAACACAAACCAAATATTGGGAAAGCTATCTCCCATACTTCAACACAATCCAAATATTGGGAAAGCTATCCCCCATACTTCAACACAATCCAAATATTGGGAAAGCTATCCCCTATACTTCAACACAAACTAAATATTGGGAAAGCTATCCCCCATACTTCAATACAAACCAAATATTGGGAAAGCTATCTCCCATACTTCAACACAAACTAAATATTGGGAAAGCTATCTCCCATACTTCAACACAATCCAAATATTGGGAAAGCTATCTCCCATACTTCAACACAAACTAAATATTGGGAAAGCTATCCCCCATACTTCAATACAAACCAAATATTGGGAAAGCTATCCCCCATACTTCA